>CAICTM010000232.1:0-88244 GCA_903772945.1 Seminavis robusta
TATTATCCACGTGCTACTTTCCAATCCCGATTGTATTGAGCCTGTGCGACCATCTCCGTTACATATCTTCACTTCTACTTCGGGAATGCTGAATGCCGTGAACCCGAACATTCCTGCGTTTCCGTTCCTTCGGCGACGTTTGGTCTCGCGCTTTATCTTGCCGTTAACATAGCCCCTGCAATTGTTGTCGTGTCCGGAGTCCAATCGCGAAAGAGCAAAAAACTGCTGGCCCAACCTAGCACTTCGCTCTGGAGCTCCACTGAGATGGGGGTTGTTCTGTATTCGTATGGCATCATCCTCCGCAACCATCTGAACTGTTCGAAGTTTCCGACAAGTTGCTTCATCTCTGGGCTCGCGTGTGCCCTTCCCATATTTCCTCGGGGATTAGTTCGCATGCTTCTTCCGCTATTCTCCTCCACTGTATCCGCATATGTGTGAATCGTCCAATTCCCATCCTTCGTTTGCTCGGTTCATTGGATGTCGGTTGTTCAATGGGATTTGATGTTTGCTGATCTTCATAATGCTGTCGACTCCAACCTCGGTGCAGCTGTTCCTCTAGCACGTTCCGGGCATCTTGGAATCTGTTCGCCATCTTTTACTTCTTCGTCTGTCTTCGCTCAAACCAGCTGTTAGTAGTTGTCGTCTTCGTAGATTGTGGGCGAAATTTGTCGTTCGTTGTTTCTCCTCCTTCTCAGAAGCTTCTTCGTTGTAGCCGTTTTGCTTTAAATCGTGGAGTTTTCTCTGTCGGAATCTGCCCTGCTGTCTGTTTCGTCAGGACAGATAGGTAACGTCTGGGTCTCTTGTATGTGACTGATTCTTCTTTGTTCAGTCGTTGTTGTTTCTTCTTGGAGAGTTTTAAGGGCGTCCATCGCCTCATATGTTAATTGCTCCAAGCTTTCTCCATCTTCATCACGTCATCTCCGCTTTCAAAAACGTCCCAGAACGCGTCCCATTCTTTGCTTTCATATTCCGATGCTTCTTCTACTCCTCCTTTCATCGTCTACAACTCTACTCCTCGGCATGGCATGCATTTTCTTCGCTCATCGTCATGAATGCCATCTCTTCCGTTGTCTTCTTGTGCTGTGTTTGCTCCTTCTACATTTCGTCTTCCGCTTTGAGTTTTAGGCAATCCGATTTCCTGTGCCCAATCTTTCCACAGTGGAAGCACTTTCGCTGAACTTTTTCTTTCCTTGAAATCCGCACTGCTCCCATTGTTCCTGCTGAATTTACCGTTTTGACTTTCCTTGGTACCTTTGTCCGTAGCTTCTCCGTTCGAGCCTTTCTTGTCTGGCAATCTTGTTGCTTGTGTCCGATCTTTCCACAGTTCCTGCATCTGCCCTTGAATTGTTTTCCTCCAATCATGAAACTGTTTCGCCATTGTGGTCTGTCGACTTGTTCCGTGCTTTAATCTCATCGTAGATTTCGCATAAGTCATCCACCAACCCTTTACCGTTATTCCATGTCCTGTTGTTTTGATCCTTCGCAGAACATTCTTTCTTCACTTCATGGTACACTCCGAGTTTCCTTCCTTCTTCGGCATCTTCTCGAGAAGGTCTTTGATGTACTCTTCGTCCGATATCTTGAACCCATCCTTCGCTAGCTTCTTGCGTTTCACGTCGAGTCCAATCTCGAACTTCTTTGGGTTTTCCTTTATGTCCATCTTTATCGCGTAGTATTCGTTCGTCGAGCTGCTACCTCACCACTGTCTTCAGCATCGTAGAGGTCCAGCATGGACTCCCACATGCCCTTGAATTTCCCAGCAGCATGGTCAGTCGTTTGTGTGAGGCCAGTAGGTCGAAGGCGACTTGCCCTTCGATGGTCTCCACATTGATCGAATCCAGCAGTATTCCAGCAGCCTTGCTGTTCTTCTTCTGCAAACTTTCGATCTTTTCTACTTCGTCGTCCGACAACTTGCCCGTACCTGTAGGGTTTTCCCAGTTGTCCGGTTTGATCTCCGTAGAGTCTTTCATCAGTTCTACGTACCCATACTTCGATAAATGGGCCATCATCTTGACCTTGTAGAACCTGAACTTCTCATCTTTCCCATCGAAGATGGGATACTTGCTCGACGATGATACCTCTACCTCCGTAGACATCTTTACTTACTTCTCAATTCTTCTTTCTTCTGTTTGACAACCTTATCAAGCTCACTCTTTCCTATAGCTATCGTTTTAAAATTAGGTTTGTTGAAAAGGTGTGAACTTGAACGCACAATTTCTCTAATTTAATCAATATCCTTCCAGCTCTACTGTCTAGTAGACTGGCTATCTGTTTCGTTTTCTCTTTCTCTCTCGTTCAGATTGTGAGCTCTACAACTGAGCTCCGATATGCATACATATACCAGGATCTTTCGATCCTCTGCTTCTCGCAGTTTCATCTACAGATAGATCTCGTCGATCTATCTTCCTGAAGTGCATGGTTGGCCCTGGAGGGCTTTCCCACTTTACTAAACCTATGGACCTTCATCCGTCCATTCATTTGCTCCATCCCGTCGCTCCTTGCATTCATCTCTTCGACCTAACTTCCTAACCTTTGTAGTTGCATCATCTAGACGACCATTGTCCTCGTTCCTCGTACACCTACTGGCCATCTGATGATGATCGGATAACCATCTGATTTGAGTCACACATCCCCAATCACGAACCGTGATTGTGGATCCCGAGTCGTCTGTCCGTCATACGAAAATACCTTTCTGACACATCCAACTTCCAGAACAGAGGAGAGCCAAGCAAAGTACAGCTGTAAACCACAACACCACAACCTCATCCATCCTCATCCGTACCGGTACTGGTACCAGTAACGAGCCAAAACTCAAAGCTTGTTGAAGGAAGGAGTTATACTAGCTAGTACAGTAGTACATACCAGTACATTCAATTCAGAACAACGATGCCCGCTGGAGACGAAGGTCCCGATGAACTTCCCAAGGTTCATCGGGTGAGGAGTACTCAATCGATTGCGAGTCCCAACACGCTGCAAATGCTGTCTGAGTTTTTGATGGACGAACAAGAGAGACGGCAGAGCCTGAGAGAGACACACCATTTGGGAACAACATGGAAGGACTTGCAGAACGCCTACGAGACAGTGGCTGCCTTTGAAGATCCTGGAATCGCAGCGGGTGGTTATGACACCTTTGAAGGTCCACAAGGAGGAGCTGATGTAGGATCCTCCGCGTTTAGCGATGTCCAGAAAATTGCCATGAGAGCTTCGCAGATGCTCTCTCCCGAGTCTCTAAAGAAAAAGAAAGAGCGCAAAAAGAAACGAAAGGACAAAAAAGAGAAAAAGGAAGCAAAGAAACACGCAAAACTACAAGCCAAAATGATGATGGGTCAAGAAGGAAGTCGGAGATTCTAATAACAAAACGAAGAAAAGAAGTGTTCAATTCAAGCCAATTCACAACGCAAGCAATGAGACAGAAAATTCTGCACATTAGATGGGAGAGGAAAAGTTCGGAATCTAATCCTTGTCCAGGTGAGCCTTCATCAATCGTCAAAATACATCCATTCATAAAAAAAGTCCACGACGTTGGAGAGCTGTAACTTGTGAGCCGTTTGAATTTTAAAGAAGGGAATATCAGATTAGATCCACTGAAGACAGGTTTGATGACGGCAGGTTTTTCCTCCGCTTACTCCGCAATCCTTTGGATGCAACATGGACAGCAATTGTGTATAATGTCTTCCTCCATTGTTGCTAGTATAAGGAAAATGCTTTTACCTTGAAAACTTGTATATGGCTTACAGGGAACTCAATGTTTCATACTTCGTTATACAGTTACAATTTGCTTTTGTACAGAGTGTTGAGACCTGGCATGAACCCCACCGTAAGTTGTTCAGAGGCAATGAGCGAACTAGCGGGTTTACCCTGCTTTTGGTTTTCAACAGCATCCAAAATTGCTTGATTCAGTTTTTTGTAGGTTGGTGACGCTTGCCAGACATCTTGGTCAGCATATTTCTGAACTGACATCCATTGAATGTCTTTGATTTCGTGTTCCTGTGGTTTCAGATTGTCGAGTTGGTTTGCATCGTCGTCTGTAGATGGAATGGACAAGAGACAGACAAAGAAAAAATCCGATGCGGCTCGACCAGCAGAAGCTCCATGTGCCTGTCGAAAGGCTAAGATTCCTTCGCAGGTAGCACCCTTCAACCCAGTTTCTTCTTCCAATTCCCTCAGCGCTGCTTCACCTATATCTTCCCCTGGGTCAATTAGGCCAGTCGGCATTTTCCATAACTTGCGAGCTGCTGCCTAAAAAGAAGAGGGAATGTCAGGTTAGACCCTAAGGCAAAGGATACGAAGTGAAGGTTTCGGGTACCTTCAAAGTACCACTGACTTACTGGACCCGTGATTTCCTGCACTACTAGCATTTTGCTGGAATCCTTCGGATGCAACACAACACACCCTACTCCTGCTTGAAAGTAAGGCCCTAGGGGTAACCTTGACTTGACATCTGTGGGCAACCATTGACTCAATATAAGACTTGTGCTTCCAGTTTCAGACCCAGCATTGATTCGGTTGTGTGTTTGGCAGGAGTGGAAATCAAAGCCCAATTTGATGCATGCCTTGGTGGTTGGTTGGTTGGTTGGTTGGTTGGCAGTTTGGTTAGATCAAAATAATAAAACTGCAAACATTCAGACCAAGAAAACAGTCCGGCAACTGTACTGTGATTGCACTTACTGGAACCACAGATGCCATGGAGCGAGGCAGATGAACCCAAATTCCTTTTCGCCCTTCGGCTCTCCATTTCCGTAAGGAAGTCTCAAGGACTTGTTCAAATTCTTGTGGGTTGCTGGTCCATTTCTGGAAAATTTGCTGTCTCTCACTTTCCTCATCCAAGCTCGCTTCTTCAGTTTTGTTCGGATGTTGGAGAATCCAATCCAAATGCACAATGACACCGTTGTAATGATCATACTTCAGGAGAGTCTCTGGAAAGACCGCATCGGTTGTATCAGTTTCGAGAGTTGTTTCTTCGCAAAATGCCGTGGTCAGATTGCGGCTGCCATGGAGCCTCCAGTCGTGACCATCTCCTTGAGCTGCCAACGCCGTAGCGGACGAAACAGCAGCAATGACGGCCACACTAGCAGCATGCCGTCGACAAACTGATGTCTCGGCTCGGATTCGATTCGAAGAGGAGTAAAATCGGCTGCCAGTGCGACGACCGCAGAATCCCGAAACCGTACGGAATGCATTCACCATTGGATAGGAAGCAAGTTTGAGAATGGAAACAATGGAAATCAGAAAGAGAAACCCCACTTGGCGAGCATGAAGCATTCTCGGTTATTACTAACTACTGTAGAGCTCTAACTTAGGTACCGGTACCAGGTGGTAGGACGATGAGCACCAGAAGCAGTGGACTGTCACTCTGACTGACTCGACTCTACTCTACTCTACTCGGCTCTCCTAAGGAAACCGAGGGCGACGTTTGGGTTGTTGGATGAAGAAGACGAAAACGTCATTGGACAACTCTAACTCTATTGAGTAAACTGACAGTGAAACATTGAAAGGTACGGTAACCAATCTTGAAAAGGAAAGGTACAGCGCCTCTCCTTCACATTATTTTAAAATACATGTACCGGTACCGGTACGGTGCACACGGTGCCAAAACGTTACTGATTGGGATAGGTTTGAGGGGTTTCTCTCAGGGGTGGCGGCTGGCTAACAACTTCATATCTCTAGCTAGCTAGCTACTACCTGGTACCGAGGTAGAGTAATGCCGGACTGTGTTTGCTGCTGCAAAGGCAACTTGTCACACTCGTTAGCTAGTTCTGTTGGCAAAGGAAACGAAAAACCAAGAAGGAACGCCACGCCGCCAACAGATTGTTGCTGAAAATTGACATGGCTTCGATCACCACTAAGGAGTACCGGTATTGAGGATGTTGGCATTGCTAACGTACATGTAGCTGGGACAGCCAGAACGAATTAATTGAACAACGACGCGACGAGCAAGCAAGAAGTCCCGTCGAGTTCACTATTTAGTCAGTCAGCAACTAATGTTCCAGAAAGTAGCACTCGAGGTTCCAGCGTCCAAGTCGTCGTCACTGGTAAGCAAACGTAAGGTTGACTTTGGATTTTGTTGCTAGTGGTGTGGCTCCTCTCGGGTTCATTGCGCAAACCGAGCTCAATCTCTCTCTACATGTACTCTGTACGGTACCGGTGGTGCGGTACGGTGAGGACCTCTCATCCCTGCAAATAGGACTAAAAGCTAGACTAGTAGATCTGGTACGAGATGCCTGCTCGTCGATTTGTATTCTTGCTCTCTCTTTGTGGTTATGCAACATGCAACTGGCATTGGCATTGGAACGTCGCTCCTAGCCGGGATGGATTTGGAGTTCCACAGTTCCAACAAGCAATGATCGAACGAAGCATTTACCAGCGAATGAGCGAATGGTGCTGGTGGGGGAGCCTTCTCTAGCTAGTTCGTTTCGTTCTACATAGCTTCTTTCTACATCAGGTCGTGAAGAAAGGGAGAGAAAAATATTGGCCTGTGACCATCTCTGGGCATTAGGCATTGGGCATGAGCCTGACGAAGACTTCCGTTTGTACTATCAACGCACTGAGCTCTAACTCCTGATGTCGCTCTACTACAGTACCAGTGTACCAGTGGCCTCATTCATCCCATCTTTGTACAATGTCAAGTAGTTGGAGCTATGATTTGCGCGAGAAGCTAAGACGCATCTCATTTTTTTACAAGGTCAAGATGGTACCAAGAGTTCCAAGAGGTGATGTAGCAACAGATAGATCACTTCTTGGTGGCCTTATTATTACCAGTACTGGAGTGCTCGTGTAGACTACCCAACAGTACCGCTTTTTCCCTTGGAGTGCGACTAACCAATGCCGCTGTTGCCTCTTCAAACATTGCATTAGAGGAAACATTCTTTGACCTCTTCCCATGACTTTGTCAAGAATACAGTGTACACATCCACGGAAGGAACTCCCGAGAAGAACCGGATGGGGTCAGCTGGAGCTGACCACACTGAAGGGTCTTTGAGATGGCAACCTATCTTCAGGTTTCCTTTCTTACTTGAGCTTTGACTTGGCTAACTTAGACTTGCATGGTTGCTTCCCTTCATTCTGTATTATTTTGTGACAAGGATAGAGGCTATAATCTTTTCACTGAAGTAGGGCATCGATCACTTAACCATGTCTTGAAATAAAGCCAGAGCTCTGTAAGCAGGCATTTGTCGTTTCAAGTAAGAGTCATCTTTAAAGTAGAAATGCTTTTGTACTTCAATTAAGCCTGGTGGTCTCAAAATATCACTAAGATTAAGCCGCCTAACCCTAACTCAACACCGCATTCTTAGTTAGGGTCTGAGTCACATGAACAGAAATAATTCTGGACTCCATCTGGAAATGGCGCCTTCTCACAATGTGAAAGTATGAAATAGACTTAGTGATGCTCTTGTATGTGACTTCTCTGCGACAGATAGTGACTTAACGATTCAAAAGATGAGTACTTTACCTTCTACAGTTCGCGGTAAGTCATGGTCATTGATAGTACATTTAACAATTTCTTCCTCGCCATTCTTGGGGCTCAAATCTAATCGTAAATCCGGACGCGGTTCGAAATTCCCAAGGAGATGGCGTCCCAGGGTACATGTAGTACTCTTGGGCGTCTACTACTTCACAGTGTGGAGTCTTTAGTGGAGTGACTATGGGTTTCAGTGTACCGTGGTTGGAACAGGCTGGAAGAGAGGCTCGACCTAGCTAGCCAGTCGAAAAGGCAATTATCTGCTCATTATTAAAAATTCGAAGCACACCTCCCCATTTCGACGAGAGGTCCTTCAGCAACAACAAACTAAACTTGCTAGCACACAACAAGCTAGCTAGCTAGTAGTAGCAAACTGTAGTAAGAATAGTATACAATTGAATTGAATTGAATTGAACGATGCCTGGCAGTGTAACAGCCGACGATGCAGAAGAATGGAGCTGCGGTACCTGCACGTTTCTGAACAAGCCTCTGTTTCTGAGCTGTGAAATGTGCGGTCAAGCCAGACCTTCTCAACGGCCCAGCCCACCACGAAGACAACCAAGTCCAGCTCCACTTGTGGATCGATACACTGATTACGTGGAAGTGGAAGTGGATGAACCAATTGTTGGCGGTGGCGGTGGCTTTCATCGTCTGGATGATGTTAGTGGCAACAGCAACGATAGAGCACCCCGCTCGGTCCAGCGACACCACAGCACAGTGAACATCACAGGCACTCTGATCATGACGGACGATCCAGCAGACTACGAGACTCAAGACGGAAAGAAGCCCGGTGAAGTTTCTGACAATGAAGAAGTGGAACCAGAGCTTGAGCTTGAGCTAGAGCTTGACGTAAGAAGAAGACAAGAAGATGATCCTTCCATTGAAGACGATCCGTCACTAGACGACTCCATTGACCGAAGAGCACCAGTTCCATTACATCATGAGCCGACTCCTCACTACAGAGACGGTCGTGATCGATTCCATGAGAGACCGCAACACCGAAGAGCGCGAACAGTGGCTGACCCTCACTACACGAACGAACCACCACGAAGACATCCCAGTCGAGAGTACTGCCGCGAGTCCTTCTCGTCTCGTGCTTCGTCTTCCTATCATCATCATGCTGCTCACCACCCACAACAGCTCCACCAGGCGCCACCAAGCACTTCTTCTCGCAAATCCCATGGAAGCCAGCACACCCTTCCCACACAGTACATGAGCAGTTCCAGTCGAATTGGAATCGAAGAAGCGAACGATGATGTCAGCGACATCTCGGGCATGTCGGGGTCGTACTCCAACAGTGCCAGGCACTACCATCACCCACATCCTCATTCCACCAGAGGAGGAGACTACATGGGGAACGGAAGCGGTCGTCATCACTTGATGAGTGATCGTTCCATGCCGTCATCGACACGCAACATGGGTTTCCAGCCACTCCACCATCATCAGCACCAGCATCAACATCAACATCCACACCAAAGCATGCCAAGGCAACACCATCATCAAGAAGCCGTTCAAGCCCACTTCCCGCAACGAAATGGACTCCCTGTCATCACGGCACCTCCTCGCAGACTCATGGGAGACCACAGTCACGGAAGCTACTGCAGCAGTCCGGCGGCACCACCACGAGGAACCAGGAGGCCCACGCTAAACCAGCCTCACCACCCACAGCAGCCGTCCTTTCGACGAGCACCCTCCGTCCAAGCCGTTTCCACTCGAAACTTGGGTGCCATTCCTCCCCTTCAACCACAGCAGCCTTACCACCCAGATGCTCGCAGTGTTTGCAGTAACAACACTTCTCTCAGTAGAGCTCCCAGTGTGGCTGCTTTGCCCAGCAGCAACACTGCCTGCGCCAATGGTGTCTTCTTGCCTCCCATTACACCACCACCAGTGCCCACCATGGACATGCCTACTGATGTCAATGTAATGGAGGTTTTTGTTAAGGATCACCAGGCCGCAGAGCGACGTGCGGCTGCTGGCATGGATCACAGCCGCAGACGATCTACTGAGGTAGTCCGAAAAGACAGAGCTTCCATGCTGGACAGTCTCAGTCGTAACAACAACTTTGCCAGCAACCGTTCCATTGGGGGATCTGGCATGGTGCTGGGTACTTCCACTCGAAGGATGGACCAGCCCAGCAGTCGCGCCCTTGGATCCTCTTCCAGACAGTTTGAGGATGCTTCCGTCAATCATCCTGGTGAAATGCTGGACAGCGAAGCCTTGGATTCACCCAATACACGAAAAGAGCGCCGCAAGGAACGACGCAAGATGAAGGGAGCCGTAAGAACGCTCATGGCGACCATGCGCATTTCAAACAAATAGACACTGTACTACTAGTCCATACTCCCCTTCCGCAACCATGACACAATATTAACTAATACTACAATATTATATTATAAATCAATGCATTCACACCAATATCCTTTCTTCTACTAACTTAATATTACATGTACTCTATTAGCCAGAAACAACCATATCAGAGCTACGCCATGGTCCAGCACAAATTCCCTGAAAGGGACCTGCAGATCACCCACAGCGACCCCCCGCCAGCTAGACAGAGACAGCCTCTAGGTAGCCAGCTGGTAGGTAGGCAGGCAGCTAGCTAGAAGACAAGGTTGCACTGCAGATGAGGAAGCCATTCCCGCCGAACCAGATCGCTCCAACCCTACCAACAGGAAGTCGATGGATTGCCGAAACTAATCGTGATGTTCTCATTCTTCGCTTGATCGGCTAACCCTGCCCATGCTACTGCTACATGGCTTCACAGTCTGCTTCACAGCACTTCCTCAATGCATTATGCAGCGCTACCTTCTGCTACTATTAATAGCTGGTGGTGGCCAGCAGATAGATTCTACTAGTACTAGAGAGTAGCTTCTCCTCACTTTACGACTTCACACTTCGCACTTCGCACAGTTCACACTTACTTCTCATTCTTCTAGCTTTTGTCGTGCTGTTCTCCTCTTTTCAACGTGACATGTCTTGATGGTTGATTTTGGGGAATATACTATCAAGCTTATTGTACTCTGCTAAAGGCGGGATTATAAGTATTATAAAGATGGTCCAAACCAGGCAAGATCAAGAAGATTTAACCAATTGCTCCAAAAGTATCCAGTAATCACAGCCCTTTGGATGGCACGTGGCCCAAGCTGACTCAATATCGTTCATTTTTTATTTTAATAATTATTATGTCACCAGTAAAAAGGGACTCGCTTGTGACTGACTTCTTGATCTATTCAATTGTATGACGTCTCAACTCTGGAAGCCAGAAAGCTGTATTGGCATCGGCAGGATAGGGAAGCCCATCTCTCAGGACCCAGACTTGACTGGGGACTTGACCCAACCAAACTCTTCTTGCCCCCAAGGCAAAGCCCCATCACTACAGTACCGTATGGGACAACCACTTCTGAAAGCACAAGTAACTGTGGCCTGTCAGTTCCGGTCGCCTTGGTTGCACTGTTCGCCCACTCCGGTTTCACCTGTATCACATTTCTTTTTGCTTGCTCTTCCCAGCGGTGTGCTGCGCTGTACCTTGGGTTGTCCGAGGCCACTAGTGTGCTTTTCTGGGTTGAGGTGAAGGGTTGCCCAGGCTGAAGGCCTACTACTAGTGTAGCTGGCCACATATCATGTGCCTTCGCAGTGCTTCTTCTGTCAGGTGCGAGATCCCCATCATGATACATGTACAGCAGCACAATTTG
The DNA here is from genome assembly GCA_903772945.1 of Seminavis robusta. Lineage (NCBI taxonomy): Eukaryota > Bacillariophyta > Bacillariophyceae > Naviculales > Naviculaceae > Seminavis > Seminavis robusta. The sequence goes on from CAICTM010000232.1 coordinate 11,152, forward strand.
GGAGGTCTTGCTTGGGAGGAGCACACAAGAAACGATGATTGTTTGTGTAACTACTACATGCATGCTTGAAGTTAAAATTTGTATGAATATAGAACTTGTGATACTTCTGTTATAGTCTCGCTTCAAGACAAGCACTTATTGTTAGTACAACATAAATTGCTGGATCCTTGGAACTTTGATAACATGAAGTCATTGAAGCAATATGCACACATTTCTAAAAGTGACATGCAGGACATGCAGGCTGGTTTGTTATTGCCTTTTATTTGGTGGTCTGGTCAATACCAATCTGTTCTTCTGGGATGTATCAATGCCATTGTCATCCTCTGAAGCACCATGCCGGTACCCATTTTGTATGATAGATCATCATCATCAGCATCAGCATCAGCATCAGCATCAACATTAGCAGCAGCAACAACATCTAAGCAAATTCCTTGTGATCATATGATTTGAACTTGTCGTTTGCTTCGGAACAATGCTTGCACGTGAGCGGGCATACCTCGCGCATAAAGTCTGGATTCTTTCGACATTCGCCTTGTCCTTTCCACCATGTGCAATGACCCGACAGGTCAATGCAGTCCTTCGGCGGGATGATGTAATCTTTTTGCTGGTCGTCCTTGATTTTCCAGATTGCCGCCATGGACTCCTTGCTCAGTTTGTGCCGTCCGGGCGAGTCGTTCCGTTTATCAACACGGGAGTCCCTGACCCACCATTCATGTGTCAACATTGTAGTGAGCGCGACGCCATGACCGGGCTCCAACGTCCCCTTGTCATGAGCTCTCTGTCCATGAATCCAGAACAACTCGACTGGGTGATGATGATCATTTCGGAAATGCACTTGTACTTCAATCTGTCGCCACATCCACTTGTCGAATTCATCTCGACTGCCAGTTTCCAGTCTGGTGAAGCTTTCCGGTTTGAGAGGTTTTCCTCTACGTCCAAACAAGAAGATTGGTTTTCCCCGTTTGCGCATGCTGTCGCCAGTTGGTAGATTGAAGAATTTGGAGAGTCCGTTGATTTTGTTGTATCGGACCTTGGCTGTCTGCAGAAGATCTTCCCACCAGATTCCTTGTTCTGACATGGCTGCAAAGGGGTACGGAAATACAATTTCGTCATCCACAAGTGTTTCCACGTCGCCTGGCGTGACAAAGACCATGAGCAGATTGCGTTCCAGCAACCCATTCTCATCGAGCATGACCGTTTCAAGCTGGCTGAGACTGACAATGTGCATGACTCGACTCATACACTCCTTGACTTTAAATTGATCTTTCAAACGACGACTACGACGCTGATAGTGACCACCATGAAAATTCCAGTGAAACTGGAATCCGCCGCCAAATCCTCCGCCTCCTCCTCCTCCTCTGCCAGCGTTGTTGTTCTGATTTCCGCCTCCCTGTTGGACTCGTCCAGTACGATCGTACATGCGACGAGAATCTTTGTCACTGAGGACTTCGAACGCTTGGACAACCTTGTGGAATTCAGCGGCCGCTTGTTCCGCTGGAATATCTTTGCGTTTGTCGGGGTGAGTGTCGAGTGCTTTTCGTCGGTAGGCACTTTTGATCTCCTTGGTTGTTGCTGACTTGGACACCCCCAGAAGGCGGTAAAGATTCTCTTCGCCATTGGTGGCTTGTTGCTGCAAACAGAGAACCACTAAAAGCGGCAGCAAGCGACGAAAAAAGGCAATTCTCATGGTGCTCTGTTCCCCCAAACAATGGATTTGGGACAGCAACTTTGCTGACAGGCGGATCAAGGCACCAGCTTGTGAATTTACAGAGACCAGTCAGACCTTGCGATCTTTACAAGGCGAAGGTCCAACCGAGACCAAGGAGAGTAGCAGTACCAGTACCTGGTAGCTAGCTCGATACCGTACCGGTGCCGTAGCTCGTGACTGGTGATGACTTGTGATCTTCACAGGTCTTTCTCTCAATCTCTCTTTCGTTCTTCTTGTGCCAAAGAATTTGCCTGCCCTGCTCAAAATAAATCGTGCTCGGGATTTAAATCATTCATTCGTGCCTAAAATATCTTTTTGAGTGTGGAACACACCACCGGAAAGTCTGGTGACATCTGGTGTTCTTTGCCGTCTTTCTGCATCATTCACTGTACAAAGTCTTGATACTCAAGTGACAGGTGGTCATTGTGTCTGTCTTGACATCATCGTCTCTTCCGCTGTACCGTAGTGCCGGTGTCTCCAACATCGCTCACAATTTCCGAGGCGAAACCAAAGACGAAAAATGCTCTCCAACAACCAAAGAATTCTCATCGTGGCCATGATGATGCTGATTGGTAAGGCGTCGGCTTTTGTCTCCGTGCCTACACCATCAACTGCTCTTCCGATTAGTACCCGAAGCAATGGACCATCCAAGGTACCAGTTGACACCCAGTTGGATCTTTTTGGCAACGGTGGTTTCTCGTTTGGGTCCAGTGCCAGTGCAAGCGCAACCAAGGAAAAGCCGAAACAGCGAGTGGTGACAGTCAATGGAAAGCCAGTTCCATCGGCGAGAACGGGGCAGAAGATTCTCGCAGTGGCCAAGCGGGCGCGAGTGAACATTCCGACGTACTGTAAACGTGGGGCATGTGGTACTTGTACGTGTTACTTGAACGGAGTCAAAGTCCATGCCTGCATGGAACCTCTTCCCGCTGGTCGTGCCGAAATTCAGACCATGTAAGAGAGAAGGACGTGGACGTGACTATGAATGTCTGTGTATGAAGTGAAAGTGCGTTATGGCAAAGAGGTATCAAACGTCGAGAGCCTCGCAATCAGCGATGCCATCCCATCGAGCCAGGCCGTTTATCCTACAATAGTCTACTACTAGTACATGTAGTAGTCATACCTCCAAAGAGATACATAGAAAACCTAATATGAATTATCTTGAAGCGAGCAATCCTGTACCACCATTACTAGTAGTCACTCGAGCTCAAACAACTATTGTGTTCGTTTTGAAACTGGCTGGAATTCGGCAAGCACAATTCATGCCATGCGGGTCATCCTGGTATTGAGCTAATCCGCAAACCAAGGCTTGGTGAAACTGTCAAGAGCAATGAGCGAAACACTCGATCTTATGGGGGCGGCGGCGGCAGATTCCCGGAGCCATCTCCTGGAGGATTGGACTGGGGGAGGGCACCCTCTGCTGGAGCCTCCGACTGGGGCGGGCCACCGTCTGCTGCACCTGCAGGAGGATTTGGCTGGGCAAAAACCCCCAAGGTGTTTGCTGTTTCGTTTGTGAAAGCACCCAATTCATTGGATACTCCGCCCATCATTTCCGTTGTTGTGTTGAGAATTGTCTCCACGATTTCTGTGGTCGTGTTGACAATAGCTTCCACCAAGTCGTCCGAGGGAGGTTTGGTTGTGGAGTCATCTTCGCAAAGATCCCCGGTATAGCCAGGCAAGCAAGGGCAGTCTTTCGTATGCACGTTGCAAGCCCAGTCATCATCAGAGCCGTAAGAGGCCTCACATTGGGCACAAAACAACTGATCTTGGTCACTCAATGCGTTTGGGCCGCCATACTGGCACAAGTTTCCAAATGTACCTGGCATTGAGCATTTTAAAAGGAGAGTTAGATTCACCGAGGGGGGGGGGGGGCTATCAATTCCTCAGCCAACATTACCATGATCACAATCCTCGCAAAGTCGAGTCACGGGATTGCAATTGCCTTGTTCAAAATAGCAACCAGTCTTGTTGCTTTTTTCGTCGATAAGCCCAAACTCGCGGCACTCAAAAGCGCGTTCACAATTGGGGCCCCTGCGGCAACCAGAGGCAGGCGAGTCATGAGAATGAGGAAATGTGCACAGAAAGAAACACAATAATCTGCTTACCAAAAGAAATACGAGCAATGGCAAACGCCAGAATCGCATATTCCATTGTTCTGACAGAGGTCGGGGTCAGTGCTCTGTGAGATCAATGATCGATGAGGCAAAAAGTCAAATGAGAGGCTAAACAAATGCAATAGCACACTAGCAGAGACAGAACTCACACAGTCCGAGCATAAGTAGGTCGCAGGAAGGGGTTGGTTGTCGTCCGCTTCGCGTGGAAGGACTGTGTAATTGGAAACTGGTTGTGTGATTACCCAACCATTACCAGACTCTCGAATATATTCCTCTCCGCCGTAGTTCACAGGAGAGCTGAAAAACAAAGGGATAAAGTGAGGGTACGTAATGCTGATGTTCTTCAACATTTCAACAGGTCTGTTGGCAGGATCGTTGTCCCGCAGAAAAGTCATGAATTCGTCCTTGGCCAATTTCTCAGATGACCCCTCTGGCAAGGTGTAAATCACCCACCGCCTTCCAGAAAAAAGCATGAATGTGGTGATGTTATCTGCCACTACGGGTGATCCATCCTCAAAGTCATCAAGAGGAGCATATATGTAGCGATGGTGCATCATTGTGATGCCGTCATCGAAGCCCGGGACAACCCTCAGATCCACAAACTCCGTTTCTGCTAGGAAATACCCTCCAGGTTGAGCAGCCAGTGTGTCGGTTGTTCGAGCGTCGAGAGAAAAGTAGAGACAACTCGCTGACAATTCACAATTTAAGCCTTGTCGATCTTTCGATTTGCATTCACATTTGTTCAATCTGGAACCTGGACTGTTGTCGACTTTACAATCACCGTATGCTTCGTTGCAAAGCTCCGGGTTGCAATCGTTACAAACCAATTTCAGCCAGTCGACAGGCACATCGCCTGTGGTGGTGGTCTTGACCACCCAATTGTCAACTTCGGCCACATCAAATGTGTCGGTATTGGAACTCTTGAAGATGTAGTCGCATGAAGACAGTGTGTTTGCCCAGGAGATCGTCCAGGCAGTCTCCGAATTGCAGTAGGCAAGCTTCAGCTTCTCAGAATCATCTATGTAAACAACCCGGTCGTTGACACGATCGGCCCAACCAAAACCTTGCTGGTGGAACTGGCCAGAATAGTACGCCATCTCGGGCAAGAAAGCGTCTCCAAACTGGATGTATACTGCCGCCGGTCCGAAGAGAGAAAGCTGGGATTGTTAGATCAGCGCAAAGATTGAAAAACATTAGCTGAACGGGACGAAAGAACGAACCATGATTACAAAGATAAACTCCATTGGTTTGCCAACTGACAACAATGGCATACGGCACGATCAGTCCAATGAGCAACAGAATGAGCAAGACCCGCTTACAGAACCTGCGCCTTTCTATGAACTCTGGTGGCGAGACTTGCTTCAAATTCTTGACCTGACACATGACATAAGGAACAAGTTATATCGACCTGATCAGCATAGAGTGACAGCACTTCGTATGAGAGAAGACATATCCCCACTGACCTTCTCACAATCCTCCTGAATCCCACTGGATAGGATTCCCATATCTGCCACTAAAACACAAGGATAACAAGCCAAGGTATCAGCGTATTCATTCTTTGCAGCTAGCACAATTGAAAGGAGACTTCACCGTGAGCCGCTCACGTTGAAAAGCAATCTCATCTACCTCTTGAACGAAGTACAAGGCCGTCAAGTTGAGAACCAAGTCAATGACAGTGGTAGACTTCATGGAGAGAATAAATGAATCGAGTACTAGAATCACTCCAACCATCAATTGCATCAAGCCGGTGACAAGCCTGTAGGAGAAAGAAGAAGAAGAAGAAGAAGAAGAAGGTCGGATTAGCAGGTCTCTGCCCACAACCGAACAAAATAAGGCTGCAATTGAATCGAATATCAGTACAATCCATCAGCGCACCATCGGAGAAAAGTTGCATTGGGCATGTCATGCAGAATTCCATCATCGTAACCTTCGAGCAACTGAGAGAATCCAACCACAATATCACCCTCGACTGCCATGAGCATCACTGTCAAAACCATGCCTACATTCCGGGAAGATGAGGCATTAGCAAACCATGTGTTTCACTTCAGCCTACAGTCGCTATAGGAATCGCCTGACGTACCAAGAAATTGAGCAATGGTCACATAGGTGGTCGCCCCTGGTGGGACATTGAGTCGGTTGCTGACCCCGTTCGTTTTGTCTGTGAGGTTATGGGTCGAGGTTGGGTTGCAGTTAGTTCTTGCAGGATACATCCGCTGTCTAAGTGGCACGGTACTGTATGGCAAACTTACTCTCTTCACCTTTTGGGTTTGTGTCAATGAGGTCTAACAAAGTCAGGAATAGCATTCCTGCCTGAAGAAGGACCACAGTAATAGCAAAGAATGCCGTTCGACTGAAAAAGTCGGCTAAACCAGGAAATGTGATGAAAGTGAGAAACCCAATCAATCCTTCTCCTTCTGGGCTTCAGCTGCCTTACCCGTGTACAGCAATGAGTATGCATCTTCCGTCAACGCTTGCTCCACTTCGCCGTCTTCTTCTTCCTCCCCATATTCGTCGGCGTACTCCATAGTCTCGGCGTCCGCTTGGTCTTTGGGTTGTTCGACCATTCGGAAGAGAGCTTCCGATTCGGCAGCGTCGTACTGGTAATTCACTGGAGCCGGAGTTTGTTGCGGATCAGCGCTGTAGCCATTACGCTGTTGCGGTTGCACCTGTGCTGTTTCGTACTGGTATGCTTGTCCTGGCTGTCTTGGTGCCACTGTGGCTACTTGGCCTTCAATTTCAGACATCGTTTCTTGCAGCAGTGGAGGTAGGCTGGGACTCCCTAGCTAGTGGTAATTTAATGTCGTCGGGATGCTGTTCTTGCTTCCAACTCCTTTTCGCAATGGCAACAGGGCACGGGGAGCAATCTCGTCGGCTATTCTGGTACCTGGTAGCGTTTGATGGGGCTTCCGCACCTTGAACCTTGAAGTGCGTACAGAAACTAAAAATTGAAATGGGCAATGGCAAAAGGGCACGTAGTAGTACAGTAGCCAGCTGGCTGGCCGTCGCCTCGTTCGTGTGTACGAAAAGTGCGGAAAGTTCGCAGCTTCCCCCTACGTGCAGTACTTGTTAAAAAATTTAATAGAAAACTTGGAGAAGGAAAGATTGAAACAAGACCTAAAACAACGGTAATACTAGTACAAGCCAGCCTGTCTGTGTGGGCTTCCAGGTTCGTCCAGTCAAAGCCAAACTCATCCCGAGAATTGTTCCACTTTTCGAATTGGATCATTCACTTTTATCAAGAAGTCGTACAGTATGTTTTGCAAGTTTGCTAGATGGCTACGGTAGCAATGTGTGCAGAGCTGTGTGCAGTATGAATATTGCTTGATCCTACATGTACCTACTACACCTCGATCTCATCCTCAAACAGGGACAGGGAGCTTTTGACGACCAGAGGAGGAGCGATGATTGGAGGAGGAGCCATCTCAGGTTCGGGAACCTCCACTGCGAAGGACTCCTCTACATCAAATTCATCAGAGAAGAATTCCATGGATTCCTCAGGTTCCTCGGGAACATTCTCAAGCGTCGCACCAGCAAGCTGAGTCGTCCTCTTATTAGATGCTTCCTTCGGAATCGTCTCTGGAGGCGGCGCTTCAATGTCGCTGTCATCCATGCCCGTTGAAATCACACCGAACGAGTCGTTCAGGTCAAAAAAGCTTGACCCCTTCCTTCGAGTAGATCCACCTTCATTCACCCTGCGAAATGATAAGAGCAGGTCAGCACCAATTGAGAACTCAAAGTGTGTGCGCTCTAACCATCGATACGCAATCCCTCTACTCACCAATACGTATGCATTTTACCTGTGAGACGAGAGTGGAGAAAAACAGCAAAAGTAAGTAACAGTGAGGCATGATGCTAGTTTCTGAGCCCTTCTAGCACACCTTTCCCCTTGACTGAAATCTTCCCACGTGACGTTAATGGCAAATCTGGGCACTGCGTGTGAAGAAGCTGTGCGGCTGCCCGTGAACAGTGAATTCGATTGACTTCCGAGTTGCTTTCCATGCGAGAAGCTGTGTTGACCGTCTGGTAGAACACAGAAATATTCACTTGTGAGGCAAACAGCCGATTTGAGCCAATGCCGCTTGTGAAAAACACTTACATCCCCGAACAGGCAGTACCTGTAGATGCAGGAACGTTGGAGAAATAAATGACGGGAGACCGATTAGTGCCTCGTTCTACTGTACCACTCAATCGAACTCGCGTTCTCGATTGATCGAATCGAATCGTCCATACTTACCGAGGTGCACGCGTCTGTTTTTTAGCGTTGTGTGAAATGGACACCTCTCATGTTAGTAGACTGGGGCAAAGCAAAAAAAACCGCAGAGACGGGCGAAGATGATCTTACCCCAACCACGTCACCCACCACGCTCCCAGAGTGGAATCCGACTCGTATGTTGACATGACCCTTTGCAGGATCATCAGCATCGATGATGGTGTCGTTAGCTGCAGCAATCGCATCGATGGCAAAAAGTGCTATGCGTCTGGCGTGGTCGTCGTCCTGTTCCTTGACCAAGTTTGTCACCGCCATATAAGCTATATTGGGGGTAAAGAGGACAACTATGAGCAACTGGAAGCAACGAATCTGCCACGAGACAACGAAACAGGTAAACTTACCATCACCAATGGTTTCCACTGCCAATTGAGCGGAGGCAAACGCCTTTGAGAACCCAAGCAAAGATGCACCAAAAGGCAGGGTCAATCGGCGAGCTCACCTTTGAAAATATCATGTTTATGCGTCAGAGCGTCGAGCTTGGTGTACAATCGGTCCAACATCTGAGCAACTTTCCGAGGTTCCAGGGTTGCTGACAAATTGGTGAAGCCGACAATATCAGAGAAGAAAATAGTCACCGAATCACGATGGTCAGGATCAGGAGTACGGCCATCGCGCAAGGCCTCTGCTATGTGGCGGGGGAATACGTCAAACAACGAAGCCGACGAAGCCTTGACGTTTGCTTGACCAGGGTCAACATTTTTCACATCCATACGTTTGATGCGAACGTCGACTTCTTCCGAGGAAGGTCGCTGCATCACACAAGCTCAAGTTAGATTTGTAACATCAATCCTAATCTCGGTCACACAATTTTCTCCATTCCTGTGCACATACCTGCTCTGGGTTGTCGTCAAGGCAATCGGTCATGAGGGACTTCATCTTTTCGGGCATGTATCTCGGGACTGGAGGGCGCTTCATGACCTGCCGGTCAGCAACCAAACGCAGAACTTCATGGGCGTCCTCATCTTCGTACGGGTCGCGTCTTGAATACACCTCGAAAAGAATCATTCCTGCATAGATGTGACGGTTTCACGTGAGCACATTCTACACACCAGTTTTTCAGGTATGCCATGTCACGAAGACCTGCTTACCGAACGAGTAAATGTCGCTTTCAGCCGTGTTGGCACTCTCGCCTCGTAGCAGCTCTGGAGCCATCCAAAACGGAGTTCCGGTACCACCGAGATTCTGCTTTTGGGAAAGCCCAAAATCTGCAACTTTCGCTCGAAACTGCGCGTCCGAAACGTAACCCTGTTGAGATTTCTTTCGCAACACTGGCAAGAAGACCCCGTTAATGACTCACCTTGGTATCCACCAATATATTGGCAGCTTTGTGTCCGAAACGTAACCCTGTGAGATTTCTCTCGCAGCACTGACAAGAAGACCCCTTTAAAATGACTCACCTTTCAAGTCACCATGGATTACTTGAGGCGTTGCTGAATGCAGGAATCGGATCCCCTGGGAGATATCTCTCAGTACGTTGACAAGAAGATCCCCTTCTATGACCATAGTCTCATTGTGTAATCTAAAAAGAAGCAACAACGGCTGTAAGCATCTGCCATAGGAAACGAGTCGCGTCCAGCTCAAAGGCAAAACGTACAAATCATACAAACTGCCATGATCCATGTACTTCACGGAGAAAGAACACCAAGCAACGTTAGAATCTCATCCCAAACTAATGGCTGCGCAAAAACTTCACAAACCAGAAGACTCACTTCCATGACCAGCATTGGATCTTTCCCCAGGACTGCACCCATGATGGTTGTTACACAGGGATGTCTCAATTTGCTGGAGGTATACAAATATGATTCATTTTGAGTTTGCGAGTATGACCACTTCAACTGAGATTATGTGCCACAGGCTATTCTCTCACCTCAAGTATCTCATTTCTTCGATAAACTCCAACTTCATTCTCTTCCTTTGGATAATTTCCATCTGTTCTGTCTGCGAACCCCCTCCCACCATAGAGGTCATCCACATTGATCCCATCCCGACCATTGATGTCGCCCCCGACACCAAGTTCATCCCGGATAGTGCGCCCACAGCTGATGACCGCCCAAACGAACCCGACTGCAGCCCAGCACTTGATTTCGAACCCGAGCGATGAGTGGAATCGTTATGATCAGTTATGTCCAGTCGATCGTCCTTCTTTCCGCTGGACTTTGGAGGAATAACTCGCTTCACTGCGACTTGAGTCCCACGATATTCTACGGCATGAGGATGAGGAGGTAGTGAGGATACCAAGTTGAACAACTGGCGCCGCAACAAGGAGCTACCTTCATACGTACCTGCCAAAAGAACCACACCAAACGTTCCTCTCCCAACGATTTCGGGGGGATCTCCAAACTTAAGTTCCTCCTTTTTAACGTGCCACACAGAGTCATTCTGCTTGCGGCGGCCCTCGCAATAAAAGTAGGTGATCAATCCCACGATCAACACCGCAGCTATCGGCATGCCGATCGCCAGTCCCAGGTTGACTTCGTTGCTGACTTCTTCAGAGCATACCTCGCCTGTCCACTGGCTACTCGTGCAAATACATATCCCTTGGTCAATATCTTCAATGCCATTAACACATTCCAGCTGTGGCAGTATCCAGTAGCGGACACGGAAGGTCATGTTTCGACCCAGCTCATTGTCCAAAAACCAAATATCAACGTGCGAAAAGGGAGCTCCACGACGTTCTACACCCAGCTCTAGTGTCACGTTGGGATCAGTCAATGAAATGTTGACAAAGGCGTCTTCGTTGGAGCCGAGCGCATTCGTGAACGCAATCGCTGCGGTCAAATTTGTCGGCTCTCGCTGCAGCACTTCTTGAATATTCTCAAGCGTCTGTGACAGATCCAGCTCTATGGACTCGACTTGACCAGGCTCCAGTGGAAAAATGAGTTCTTGTTGATAAAAGACATTGTCGTTCACGCCCGCAGGAGCTTCGATTGTCACCGTAAATATTGCGTCCTCTCCTTCACCAAGACAATCAGACGACGCAAACGAAAATTGATCGACACCATGCACTCCTGTCAAGGGCGCATACACGAGACGATTCGATGGGTCGTTGACCAGGCCGGGAGGTGCGGCAAGAGATCCTGTCACTTTGGCTGCATCGAACCCATTCCAACCAAGAGCTCGAGATGTGTCAATGTCCATCCTGACCAGGTTACTCTTGACGGTGCTTGGACAGAGTGGAGGGGAGAAAATTGTAGCACGTTCGAATCCAGATGTGACGGTTTCCTGTGGCTTGGTCCATAACGTCTGCCACTTGGTCTTTGTGGAGCATGTCTCCCGAATGCAAGTTTCATCGGGGTCGTCGAGGTACTCACCCGTAGTCGAGATTCTCCATACTGATCCAGGCTTATGTGTCTGAAGGACACGAGAAGTGTCAGGGGAGGGCAGCTTTGATCCTTAACACAATTCTCAGTCACATACCTCGTACACTTCAAATGCGTTGATGAATACAGGAAAGGGAAACTCCAGTTCAATCCATTCGTGGCCTTCGTTCTCTTCGCTCAAGTCCCAACTGTTCTTGGAATCAACATAGACAGGATACACACTTGCAATTGGAGGGAGGGAGGGGGTGAACCAATCGAGAAATAGGTGAGCAAGTTATCTTTCGTGACACATTTTTTTGCCGCCAAGAGACAACATTACTTGGTTTCGTCTTTTGGCCACGCGATAATGCTACTTACTCTGGTGGACCTAGAATGCCGCTGGCGTGCCATCCAGTGGCAGAACAAGATCCTGAAAGGAATGAAAGAGAAGTTGTCAGTAAAAAGCGCACCATGCAAAATTTTGTAGATTGATGTTCCTGTGCGGTACTTACCAGTTTCCCAACCACCGGAGAGAAGGTCGGTCGATGTACAGTCTGGATTGCGCCACTCATAACAGGCTGCTCCGCATTGACTGTATTGACTCGAGTAGCGAAGGACGTTAGATGCCCATGCAAACGTCTGCGGGACTGCCGTCACGGAAGGATCTAGGTAGGCACCTTTGTTGTTGTTGTGGTCTTCATCTTCATCGGATGATGAAGCATTGTATTGATAGAGTTGTCCCAACAGTGGGAAGTGTGTGACACGAGCATACGGTCGAGTGGCAAAGCTTTCGGCGGCGTCCAGATCCACATCGGTGCTGGTCAATGTCAGCACGACCGCCGTATCCTGCTGCTCACCCGGAATCACCACCGCGGATGCATTGATGGATGCGGGTGCATCATTCACAGCTTGCACCGAAATGCCCAGTGTCGCCTCGGTGGCACTTTCGAGCCCACTGGCCGTGTCGACAAACTTGTAGGCAAACGTGTCAAAAATTTCGTCCGGAGTGGCACTCGCTGCATTGGTTTCTGGTAAATACATGACAATACCCCGTTCGTTCTCGACCAGAGCCTGCGGTTCCGTGATGGCTTGCATTTCCCCGTATTGATTGAGAGACAAGGCGATGGACGTGTAGGCGGGTCGCAGATTTGGATTGAATTGTGCTTGATAGAGGGTTCCACGTTGTGGGAGTTGTGTAATGACGACTTGCATGAGTGCTTGTGTGATTTGACTGGGTCGACCCAGGGAGAAGTAGGATAGTTTGTCTTCTGGAATGGTGATATTTTTGGAGTTTGGTTCTTCTACAACGTGAGGTACGAGCCTGACCGTTGCGGTGGAGACATGTAACGTCTTGTCCTGCACTTGATATTGAAAGGTAATGCCTTGTGCAAAAGTATTGTTGTTGTTGTTGTTGTTGTTGTTGTTGTTGTCGGCAGTCACAACAAAGACGACGCGCTTATTTTCTGTTCGTTCGAGATCCGTAACTATGTCTCCCACAGCCAGGGGTTCACTGCTCGTTGTTGAGTGTAAGGTGCCCAGTTCTGGTGGTGGAATCGAAAGAAGAGTCGTGATCAGATCGTCTCCATCTGGATCGAACGATTTGAGCTCAAAGGTGGTAAAGGCATTGGGTGCTTGTGTGTTGACAGCGACGACCACTTCTTGGTTGTATCCCACAAGTGGACACGCCTGTGTGGGTATGCGTAGCGGAGGTGTCGGTGGCGCTTTGGGGTCTCCATTGGAAAAGGTCATTTCATTGGCAATGGTAGGTAAATTTCCGACGAGTCCTGGATGTGTGCCATTGGGAGACGAATCGGTGGTCAAGGAGAGTGCGCCTTGCGTGGGTTGATTGAAATTCCAGTATAGATGCAAGTCTTTGGCAGTGGGATCGGTGTTTGTGTCGATGGCCAATTTGTAATTGTCTTTGATTTGCTGAGGGGTCCTTGCGGACGACCAAACTCTGAATTCATCGAGACATCCATTGGCCGCTTGCTGTGGATCGAAATCTCCCCAGGGTCGATCAGGTTCTTGTCCTAGAGCCAGTACGCCATTGGGTTCCACGAGTCCGGAAAAGTCGGGAGCGTAGGAGAGAGGATCTTTGGTGCGAGTGAAATTCATGTGTGTGGGCACGATCGTGGGGGTCGTAATGGCAATGACCGGAATAAAGAACTTGGTGTAGCGGAAGGAACCGGCATTTGATGCTGTTGTATCATCTTCTACAAAGAGTGGTTCACTGCTGTTTTTTTCAAAGACGAGAGCGTATGCTCCAGCCGCAGCCACTAGAAGGGCTTGTTCCTCCCTTGTGCATTCTGCAGTACTACTGGTACTAGTAGTAGATTGCAGCGGGACCCATACGACGTCCGACCACTGGAATCGTTCTGCTTTTTCTGCCAGCAGACAAGGATTCTCGACGACTTTGACTTGTTTTTGCTGGTCGACTCCGTAGTACTCGTTGGCATCGGGGTGCTCTGGCAGATCCCAATCGTTTGAGAAGGGCGCCTTTTCGTAAGTGACCTCCTGAGAGTCAGACCCAGAGTCAGCGTCAGTGTGAGTTCCGTTGGTAGTGAGAGTGATTTGCGTGCTCGCAAAGTCCAACTGCTGTCCATCGAGAAAGAACTGGACGAGCGGAGGATTTGTGTAACTGTTGAAGACATATGCCAAATGGCGCCATTCGTTTTCGTAGATGGTCCCGACTCTTGGATTTTGACTAGTGCGGAGAGTGACGCGTCCACTGCCTCTCCACAAACTGATGGAATCGGGTTGCGTAAGGAAGAAGAGCTCGTTGGCCGCTTCGTACGGTTGTCCACCTTGACCCAAGTAGCCACGCACGTTGTAGGCACTGTACGACACTATATGATTCGAAGTCAAGTGCAGATCCGTGATGCGATACCAGTATTCCACTGTGTGACGACCCGCGGGAATGTCGCTCCATTTCAGACTGATCGTGTCGGGACGAGTCCAGTCAAACGCATAGCCAAATCCAGAACCTCCTGCCACACAGTTGCCTGGACTACTTGTTGGACTTGTTGTACTGCTCGTAGTAGTATTGCTGCCTGTATTGTTGCTTGCAGTTGTGGCTGTGGCTGTGGCTGTGGCTGTGGCTGCGGTTGCCAGCAGTACATGTACTAGTAGTGCAGAACACAGGATGCTCTTCATCGACTTCATCATGCTCTCCCCACTGCAACTAGCAAGCTCTAGTACCAGACCAACCGCAAGAGAACTTCTGCTAGCTAGTACTAGTAGAAGAATATCTGATACTCCAATACAGGTAGCTAGGATTCGATGACGGTATGATACTTGTAATACAGTATGGCAGAAGACAACTCTTCAAACAGACAAATAATGAAGACGAGAATGGGGAGCGGGTAGCGAAGCTTTTTCGTTTCATCACCGAGTTCGTCAGGCGATGCTGGGCATGTGGGTCAGCAGTAAACCATACCCCAAGTTGGTACTAAGTTCTTCTAAGTAATTTCACTGGGACTCTTGACAGTTACATTAATTAGACAAACCGTAAATCATCTAAACTTGGTACCGTGGTACCAAGTTTAGTCATCGCAAAGGGTCTCAGTGGATTTATTGCCCGAAAATGGTTTGCATATGAGTGTGTTCCCCACAGAGGTACCAAGCTATTGGAGCTCCAACTTGGTACCTTTTTTGCTCTTTTTAATAGTTATTTTATTGGTACCAAGCATTCTTGGTCCATGGACCAAGTTTTACTTTTTCATTCCCAAGCCATCTTGGAACCTGTACCAAGTTGCTAGTTAGATACTATCATAGCCTAAATACTTCTTGGGCCATCACTTGTACTTATAGTGGCATCTCACATTGTGGTTTTCAGTTTCTTGGTACCTGAGAGTTCCCTAAGTATGTAATTGGACACTTATGTAATTTTTCCTTTGAACTTGTACCTCCCCTAGGGCCAAGTTTCAAAATCTTGGCACCTCCCCTTGGTCCCCTTGGTACCACCAATTTAACTGTTTTATCTGTTTCTTGGTACCCGGACCAAGCAGAGCACCAAATGACCAAGTGGAAACTTCTTAAACCTTTTTGCCTTTTCTCTAATTCCAGAGTTATGTACCACTGTACTCCCAAGATTTTAAATTACTTGATTCCCACCAGCGTCTTGGACATTCTTAAGTAAACTTGGTTTAATCTTGGCACCTAGTTGGAACTTTGTACCATTATCTTCTTTTTCATGTTGCCAATCCCACGGGAACAAAATTTCATGTTGCCAAACATTTGGCAACATAACCTAATCCCAAGCCATTCATTTTTTCTCATTTCAGAAACAACAACAATAACAACAGCAACAACAACAACAACAGCAGCAGCAGCAATCAACAAGCTTTAGCCACAACAGTAGAAAACAACAATCAATAACCAAGCAACAGGAAGCTGGCAGTCACATTGGTTCTTCTTACAAGTACTCATCAGGCAGCTTCCCTGTTCATTCTGACTACTGTGTTCTCTGTGTTCCTACTAGCTGTTTTAGCTGTCAAGAACAATGGAGGTCAATGACACCAACATCAGTCAAGAAGGAAGTGATGATAATTCTCCGACAATGGAACCCTCTACAAGTCAGACAAATCACTACCGTCCCCTCTAGAGTTTTCTTTTGACAAGCTTCCAACAAAGCAGAATCCACCTTCCATAGCTGGCAGATCGACTATGCTAGTTTCACTCTTCCCTACCATCGTGGACACGGAGTTGACTTTGCAGTAGAATGCAATCCCATGACATTTGCCAGAGCATTCTTTGATGGCAAGAAATTGGAGCAGATGATTCAATTGGCACAAGGATGAAAGTTGAACATGTCAAGGTCAAAAAGACTCTCGAAGCTGAGTGCAAGGCTGTCTCAGAAATCACCAATTGCAATGTTTCATTTTGACCAAGGACAAGAAGTCACCGAAGCAATTTCTGTCAACGTATTGTCACCAGAGATCGCTGTGGGTTCTTCAATCTGGCCGTAACATATTAGTGACTTGCCAAGTTCCACACTCGGTCCCAGTTATTGGAGAGATCCAATCTCTCCACACAAGGAGGAGGAAGAGACTGAGCACCACGTGCATGAATCAAAAAAACCCAACAACAACAATATGCGCCCTGTGTGTCCTCCATTGTACTACAAAGAACAACCCAAAGGAATCATACACATGTCTTACTCAAGAGTTCAAGTATTCAATCAATGCCAGCACTCTCAATAGTACTCATTCCCACCAAGATCCAAATGAAAATTCTGCTACAATCAATCCCACCAATGATTCAATGCTTATGTATGCTGAAATCAAAATGTTGGTCCCCCACTCCCAAATTGGACAAGACAAAATTTCTGAATACAGAAGTGATAAGAGACATGCCACAGCAGAATTCTCCACCAACTTTGCAATTGGAGATGCATTTGATTACGCCGTTGAGCAACTTGGGGTACGGGGTGCACTTTCCACTGTGACTATATCAGATGGCAACCCAAAGAACAATCTCCAATTGCTTCCAGGTTTCTCCTTCATTAATGTGGGAGATCTCAATCATCAAAGTGACGACAGGGCAGGTATGAGTTGTTGAGAGCAAGTAGCCAGTACGACTGGTTTCAAATGTCTATGCCCAAGAATCTTGGTCCAAGGATCACTGCTGCTGCGCATTCAATTCTCTGCCGTTCCTTGCCAACGTGTTCTTTCCTCCATTTTGCATCTCATTCGCGGCATTGAGAAGAAAAATGTGACCCATGTCCTCATCCTCATCTTCCAACAGTACAGGAGACCAATGACTCTTTGTTGAAGAGAGGAAACATTGGGACGAAACAGCGCAACCTTCGGTCTATGAGGTGGATCCCCAATCAAAACTGGCACATGTATGTGGATGAAGAAACACTTCTGGCAGCTGGGGCCCAACCAAAACTGTCTCCACAACCAAACCATTCCTCTACCAATTTACTCAGCAACAAGCCTTCTCACCAGATTGTTCACTATGATGCTCCCAATTTGAGGGAGGCAATGAATGATCCCAATCATGAGCTGTACCAGAATCAAGAGAATGCATTGACCCTTCCTGGCTCCGTGATCATTCCCATTCTTCAAGATCAATCTCGGCGTGTCTACATTCGAGGACCAAACAATCCACTTGATATCCAATACAACAAAGCCCTTTTCTTTGATGGTGCACTCTATCACGGTGGCTGGACATACAAGTGGGATGAAGTTGTTGTAACTGATGCAGGAGGGGGGACCATGCGACGAATGTGGAAACCAGCATACCATGCTCACATTGAATCAATCTATCTTCAGCGAGAAAAACAGTACCTTGGATTGGCAGTCAGGGAGGCTCTTGTCAAACAAGAAGTTGTACCAGAGGGACATCATGTTTCAAAGCTCAAGGAACCTCATATCATTACCGATGAGCTCGAATATCAGTCTGCTGTGGCTGCCAGTATTCTGTTGGCTGATACCAAGAAGCTCAAAGCAGACTATTCCAACATGGGAATTGCCAAACAATTGATGTATGCGGCCATCAATCCAGATGAAAGGCATTTGCCGGAGAGAATGAAACTATCAATCCAAAAAATTCCAGAGCTTTCCCAAGGTGAGAACTCATCTGTTCTGGGAAATTCCATCCATCTGATGAGGAAGTCTTTGGCAATAATGCAAGAAACGAGCAGGGGTATCTGTCCCCCACAAGACAAGGTCATTTTGAATGATCTTATGAAAACAATGGAATCATATGCGAGTCAGTGTTCTGCAGCAGTAGAAAAGGATTCAAGCAACCACCACGAAAAAGACCTAGAAACGGCAGCAGGAAAGAAGAGAGACGCAAAACAAACTGATGACAGGAATCAAAGATCTCGCAGGCGAAACAACATGTCTGACGAGGGTTGAGCATGTTGGCCAATGTTATAAGCTGAGTGCGAAGAGGTATTCTCAGGCAAAATTATTTCCTCTCGCTACATTAAGTTCTATACGGAACAACATCTGTATCCTCGTGTTTCTTCTTCTTCTCTCTCGACATAAGAGGACGCGCGACTGTGCAGACTCTGGAAGTGCAGCGAAGAGGGGTTCACGTCTGTGCCACTCCGTAGTATACCATTCTTTAGAGACAACAAATCCATCAATGGTTCGAACAAACTTTGTACTCCAATTTTGGCACTCGCTATTAGGGCAACCGAATCTTCCATTAACATCGCGAACACAGAGCAGAGAGCAGTCCGAACAGTAATCAGTATCACATTCCCACTGGCATCCCCTGCTTCTTCTTGAGCTCGAAATTGTCAACACTTTCCCACAGATTGTACATGGATGGATAGTCCTTGTCTCACACTGTGTTAGATAGGCATCGCTCACACCGAAATAATCTTCGGGTGAAGAAGTAAACCCATCTCTCTCAGTCAGTGCAAAACCTTGATTTCGATAAGCATTCCGGGCAACTGGTCTTGTATCCAGATAGCCAAAGTGATCACAAAGGGACATCCATAGGCTCTTCTCAGTGATAGGATTGCTAAATATTTCAGTGCCACGGGCATCCCGTAGAACATGGAATCCCCAGAAATGCTCCTTTGGCTGATTGGCCCCCCGTGGTTTCCCAAGTATCTCTTCACCAGTGGTGACATTGGTGAAGTGGCTTCCGACCAAGCGGCAAGCTGGGCACCTACCAGCTCTAAAAAGGAGATGACCCACCAATTGATCGGCAAAGTGATACGTCACCAACAGTTTTCGGGTACATTCTTCGCACATTCTGTGGTTGCAATTGGGATGGTCGCTCTTGACGTTGGATTTGTTTTCCAAACACACACAGCAAGTCTCCATGTCCAACTCCTGAAAAAATTCATCCATGTTCCGATGGGCGACTCCAAATGCTTCAGTATTGAAGATACTCTCATTGACTTGGGAATTTGGTTGTGGAGTTCTCGAAACACTTGAGGGAAATGGGTGATTATGGACAAGAGCAGCAAGCAGATACTTTTGGACAGAAGTGTAGTTGTTGATCGCACTTAGCAGACACTCTCTGATTCTTGATTGCAGCTGGACCAGACCTATTGGTTCCGTACCGAATTGAATGAAACAATATGAAATGCACAAGGACAGGCACCTGCAGATGTTTGTTGTATTCTGCTGAATAGAGGTGACTATCTCAGTTGGTAGCTTCATATCTGCTTCATGGGAAGTATATAATCCTTCACCACCAATGACGCCTGACTCTGTCATAGTCAAATAATGATTGAGAATAAAATAGAAGAACTTTTGATCTTGGACAGTGCCAGCAGACAAGCTTCTGTCGTAAATATGGATGATGATCTTGTCGTGCAGGTTGACTGCATACATAAGTCCTTTTGGGTCTGGTACCAGCAGGAAATGGAACTGGTTTCGATCAAATGGATTGACATTTCCTCCACTGCTGGTTAGAGGGGTGTTCTGTTGTAATTCGTCCTTTCCAATGAGTGACCAGTTCATTAGAAACTTTTTCATCAACCTTTTCCCCCTTGAAAGATGGATAATCCATTCTTGCTCCCTTCCAGGACAATAACCTTGGACAATATGATGTGAAAACAATGAAGGATTGAGGAAGTAGACACTTGGCCTTCGGCAACTTTGATGACGGTGAATGGACTCCACTGCACCGACATACCTGGCTTTGGCACTCTTGTGGAATGTTAGCACTCCACCGTGAGGACATGTCCATCTCTTGTTGAATGAATGCAGAGCTTGCTTGAAGTCTGATTGATGATTGATGCAATAGAAGGTAATCTCTTCATTGTATGGTGTAGTTCGGCTGATGTTTGCACTGTTATTTGTCATCACAGATACAGAAGAATTCTGTTGGCCACGCACTTCTTCGACTGGGAAGCTATTTGATGACGATTGATCACTTCTGGTATGACGATTAGCAGATGCATCGATGTGGAGAATTGATGACTATCCCTCTAGATGCAGTATTGTTGTTGGCAAAGTTTGTTCTTGAATTGCTTTGCATACTATTGCGTGCTGTGGGAACCTGTTCACCGTTTACTTTGCTGCTGTGCTGCTGCTGTTGTGACTCTGGTGCACATGAGGCCTGTTTGTTTGCTGCTGCTGCTGCTGCTGTGCTGCTGGATTGCTCTGACTGTTGTTGCTGTCCTTGTGAGTATCTCTCTTGTTGATTTGGTGGTGGCTGCTGCTGCTGAGGCGGCGGGTGTGGCTGCTGCTGCTGTGGCTGATGCAGATGTTGCTGTTGTTGTTTGCCGCTGCGGCAGGGCTTGGCTCTGTTTGCTGCTGTGTGGCTGCTGTCCTTGTAGCAATTTGTTGTTGCTGCTCCTGTGCATGCTGTTGCTGTGCTTGTGATGCCTGAGGCTGTGCTGTGGTGGAATCAGTTGTTGGTGTGCACCAGGTTGCCATTGCATTGCCTGTTGTACATGCTGTTGCTGTGTTTGTGATGCCTGAGGCTGTCGCTGTGGAATCGGCTGTTGGTGTGCACCAGATTGCCATTGCATTGCCTGTTGTGGTTGTTGCAAAGAATGATTGAAGACATTCACTCACCCATCAAACCTGCGGAGGACCCAGGTATGTGAATGTTGCCATGCATGGCTTGCTGATGAGGGGGATACAATGGAAACTCTGTTGTGGATTATTGAATATAAATGGTGGCTGATAATACATGCTTGCTGTGGCAGCCCAAATGGTGCATAAATTGTTGTGTGCTGTGGCAAGTTGGCGGGTAGCTTCCAAATGGGTTGATATTTTGGTGGTAATACATATTGCTGTTGGGGTGGAAAGCAGCAGTGGATTGATTCAGAACATGCATCATTGAGTTGCTGTATCCAAATTGTTGTTGTTGGGAATCATTTGCTGTGCTGAAGCAGTGGAGATATTGGAATTTCCATTGCTGGGATTGATGTTGAATATCAATCACGAACATATGCATAGAATCTTTCTCTCCTACCAGCAACAGCATCAAAAAATGTGTTCTCTGGTTAATGAAATCAGATATTACATTTTGACATGATGCATGCTGATACCCATGATCAAGAGCAAGCTGATGGACATATGCAGCCATGGTATGGAATCCATCAAGACTGGAAAACTGCTCACTTTCGAGAGAAGACATGTTGCTATAGCAAGAGCCTTGCAGATCTTGTCTTGGCTATTTCAAGATGCTCTTTGGATTGGGAGTTGCCTATTGCCAGCTTTCTCTCTGCTTGTTTCTTCTAATCAACTTGACTTCTGGTTGTTCCTGCTGTTTTTGTTCTTCCTGTTGAGGCACTGCTTGTGCTTCTTGTTGGTGATTGGTGATTGGTGTTGTTGTTATTATTGTTCTTCTTCTTCTTCTTCTTCTAGTTGTTGTTGTTGGTTGTTGGTTGTTGTTATTCTGTTGTTCTTGTTCTTGTTGCTGTTGAGTGAGAATTTGGATGACAACGTAGTATACAATAGTTTAGTATTATGTAAAATGTGTTGCCAAGAACTCGGCAACATGATAGTATTTAAGGAATGACCATGTACAATGAAAAGACTGTCAATGGACATTGTACCAAGGGTACCAAGTTTCAACCAACTTACTAAAAACAGTTAAATTTGATGGTACGAAGGGTACCAAGAGGTGGTACTAAGATTTTGTCAAACTTAGCACTAGGGGAGGTACCAAGTTCAAAGGTAAAATTACATAAGGGTCAAATTTCATACTTATGATATGTCGAGCTCTTAAATATTGCTCTGTAAATAAACTAGGTACATTTGAGTACTTAAGCTAAGTAACTATTTGTAACTATTAGCAGAAAGATGCCAAGTAGCTTTGTCCTTGGGAGATTTTGGCTTGGGCAGTGGACAAAGCAAACTTGGTCCTTGTACCAAGTTGCTTGGTCACCACCATGAGGGCAGGAGATGTTAAGTGGCTACAAGAGGAAAAGAGTATCACCCCTAAATCCACGAGAATGACTCTTCTTGGTCCATGGTACCAAGTTCAATTGGATTACGGGTTGTCTAATTGATGTAACTGTCACAAGTCCCAGTGAAATTACTTAGAAGTACTTAGTACCAACTTGGGGTATGGTTTAGGTAAGACCGGGCATGTGGGGGTGGAGATTGTTCGCTACGGTACATCGTACTATTACTGTAATACTTCCGCCTTTGATCTTAGATCTTACTGCAGATGCAGCAGTCACAAACTTCGGAAAGCCTAGAGTACAGTTTTCATACTCAGTACTCCTCTGATAACTAAAAACTGGCAATTCCGCACAAATAAAGTACCACCGTCACCATCCAGATGTCGCAGTGAGGCTAAGGGTATTTAAGTAATGTGGTCTTTTAGAAAAATACTTACTGTACGGTTTCCGTGATACTGAACACTTAATGACCAATCCATAATTCCGTGCCTCCTCTCGCAAGAATGAGGTGCTACAGTACCACCTACTAATTAAATTGTCGCTTGGACGTATTAATTAAAATAGGTACGCTGTACGACTGTACTTCTCGAGGAGCAGCCATCTACCGTATTAATTCCACAGTGGCACCAGTGCCGGTACCGGTAGCCACAGTTTGTACCGGTACATGTGCTGTTCTAAAGGTACTCAGTGCTGCATATAACACAACATAATAGTCCATGTACGCTCTCAAGGGCGATGTGGCCTCAACCACATCGTCGTTTTGAAGGCTGGCCTGCAAGAGGCACAGCTGCATCGTTTGTAGCCCCTGCTGGGTACCGTACCGTACCGTACCGTACCGTACCAGTACTGTACTAGCTAGCTAGCTAGGAATTGTCCCGGCCGGCAGTACGTGGGATGTTCATTCATTGACTTCATTCACCACTGTGATGCGCCTCTACCGCCAGTTTCATAATGCAGAGCAGTTTCCGAGGCCCTGTTGGCACCTCTTGTTGTTCTTGTTGCTCTACTAGTATTCGTTTTGCCACTTGCTGGCAATTTTCGGAAATCTGGGTCGATTGTAGAAGGTATCGAATGCCACGAATGAGATCCTTTGCTTCGAGTTCGGCAAACCTACGACACGCTTTTTGTCCATACTGGAGTGTGTGTACGACCGCCGCCAAGGCAAACTGATCCCCCATGACAGGACAGACCAAACTGGGGATTCCTGCTCGAAGACACGCTTGCAATACCCCCGCTCCCCCATGGCAGATCATCATGGAGCAGTGTGGCAAAAGAAGAGGGTATGGAATGGCAGTGACGTGTAGCCATTGTTGTGGATTATTGTGTGTGGGTGTTGGTGGCGTGAGTGCCTTTCCAATCAAAATGACTCTTTGACTATCAGGCAGGGTTTGCAGGGCTTGCCAAACAGCATCCAGTTGTTGTTGTTGGACAGGCATGGATCCAAAACCAATGGCAATGGGTTTCGTGTTGTCATTACGCATCAAGAAGGACTGTACCGAATCTGGCAGTCCATCTTGGTTGGATGAAATGTATCCATCTGCCAGAGGTCCAACATCTTTGACGTAGGGTCCAACGGCAGGTGTTCCCTCCATGATGGGAATGAGATGATTGGAGTAAGCATTGACAATAGTGAACTGTGGATGGCAACCAGAGAGGATTGGGAGCATTTGTTCCCACGACATCATTGGTGGTTGGATGCCACATGACTTTTCCAAGAGACCATTTTGTAAGAGAGCGCAGTACAAGTTCTGGTTGATTTCAAAGAGATAGTCTGGTTGATACGGAATGGGAGCGCCCTCTTTTAGACTCGAGTGATACTGTTGGATGGCTCGACAAAAGTTGGGAGGAGAGATCCGATAGGACGGGAATACTTGGTTTGGCAGCAAGGGTTGCAAATGTATCAGAATGGTGGGAAGATTCTCAGCGATTGCCACTAGCACCATCAAGTAAGAAGCAATGCTGTTGGCCACCAGGCACTGACAGCCTTTGGCCACTTGACAGACTCTTTGGAAGCACGGCAAAATGTAATTGGCTTGAATGTCGACCAGGGACTGCAAAGAGGCGCCATTTGGGGAAAAGCTGGCATTGGAAAAGGGGAGTTCATGCACGGAAACAGAAACAACATTCCCAAATTCTTGAGTGACAGTCAGAGGTTCGATCAGGAATTTCCAGTTGGGCTCCACGAAGAAATCAACTTGATGGCCTTGCTGCAATAATTCCTTGGCAATGGCACAAAATGGCTCCACATCACCACGGCTGCCAATCGTCAACAGCAGCACTCTCATATTGTACTACTATGTCATAGCTAGTAGTATCCACCACAACCGCAAAGACATATACATCATATTATTTGATTGCCAAAATGTGAGATGGTCTGCTGGACGAAAGATCCTCGGATCTTTTCTTCTTTGATTGCAAGAACAGTAGGATCCAAAAGATAGATGCTTCCAGTGGATCGGGTTTGATTAAATTTTGTTGGTTGATGTTTTGCTGTCTGTTCGTACTCGAGTGGGAAGCATCTCTGTCTGGGATAATGAGATGCCGCAAAACTAATTTTGGTGGTACGTTGTGGCGTTTACCAGCTGTTGTAGCTGTTGTACCACTCTGGGATGACATCCTGCCTGCATACCAGTAGGTGCACAAGCTTTAAGCAGCTATTCGCTTTTCACTCTTGGCGCTATTATCTTTTGTCCAACCATTGAGCTCTCCCTTTTAACTGCCTGGCAATACCTAGCCAAAAAACGATTTAGACCCCGTTTTATCAAAGAGTGGTTACATTTTACATCGATATGAAACTAAAAGTAAGATAGTCACAAGTAACAAGGTAGCAACGGTGCATTGTTTGACATGGTTTCAATCTTACATCATTGCATGTCAAACTGTATCTGTTTACTACCAAAGGTTCTTACATTCAGGAGAAGGATGAGAGTTAGCTATTCACTCACCAGTCTTTGGTTGTTGTAATTTCAATAATCGAGTATTTAGATACTGAGTCGGTTCATTCTTTAAGGGCTCATCTCCAAAAGAGACGCTCCAAAATAGCCTCCTAATTTCGGAGACAAGGAATCGTTCCTAAACGCTAAGATTTATGGAGAAGACAAGGAATTTTCCGAAACTAAGAACAGGCAGCATCTAAAAACCAGGTTTGATGGGCACTTTTAATACACTGGTCCACCAGCGTCTACCAGCATCCTACGTGTTTCGACGTTACCTGGCCACGCAGTACAAGTCGCGCATAGTGGTTTGGCCTGCTCGAGACACCACTGTCCATGAAGCATGCAGCAGCAGCCCGTTTGCCTCGTTGTCCTTGCCTTGTCTGTTGCTTTGCCATCGGTGAAGCTGGGTCGTCACCATACAAGGCAACAACAACAGCAAGAAAGCAATCGAGGCTAAGAATAAGCACAGTCAAGGGACATACACATACTAGTACTAGCTAGTAGAGTAGTCACTGTTACCATTACGCAACAAGCAAGACAACAACTGTACAAGAAGCAAGGCAACAACAGCCACAACTGTAGTTCTTGTGAATGAAGTCTCGGTGATCGATTCGGCTTTGGTCACCTCTCGTGAAAACTCGAAAAAGGAACCGGCACGCACACCACAAAAGGAACCCCATTACCTGGTGGTGCAGTAGTATCCACTACCGATACAGTACAGTACCAGTGCTTCAATCCACTGTACTGCAACAACACAACACAACATAACAGCCACGAAAGCAACAAGACAGAGCCAACAAGATGACTCACGAAGCCGACACAACCAACTTTTCCATGTCTTTAGTAGACGACGCAGCGGAAGCCGCTTTCATGGCAGCGGCCAACAAGATGCCTCGAGGGAGCGCCCACAGCTTATCGCGTGGTGCTAGTAGTCGCACAGAGCGAGAGATTCGAATGAGTTTCGGACGTTGGTCTCTGGGCGACAAACTCGAATGGGAGTGTCAGTCCTGCACCTTTCTCAACCAACCGCTCTTTTTGAGCTGTGAAATGTGCGGTCAAGCCAGACCAGCTCACGAAGGTCCTCCGCATCCAGGAGGTACCGTTGTAACGACGACGACGAGTGCTCCTGTTGAGGAGGAGTCGCCCTTGTCGTTGGAAGAACGACGCGAAATGGCCATCCAAGAAGAAGAAGACCGAATCAAGCAAGAACGCATCAAGGAGATCATGGCTTTGCAGCAAGGCATCTTCAACAAGATTCGAGAAGAAAACGAAGAGGTAGAAGAGCAAAGCCAAGAAGATCTAGAGAGCTCCTTTGCTTGGATGGACCTAGAGGACACTCTCCCAATTAGTGAACTGCCAGCCTCGCGAGTCAGTATGAATGGATACGTCGGAAAGAAACCCACCGACGCTTCCAATTCGACACTCAGCACTGCCGCGACCAGTTACAGCCAATTGAGCAGTGTCGGACAATTCAGTCAAAGTCAAAACTGGCTCGACAGTAGCAGCTACCATTCACATTCCGATCGTCGTGTCATGGACAGCAGCATCAGCCAGTCCAACCGACAGGTCATGGACAATAGCAGCAGTAGCTACCATTCCACTCGATTGATGGACGGCTCCAGTTACCATTCGGCCCGCATGGATACAAGCGCCAACAGCACGGGGCACCGTCTTAGTACATCCAGTAGCCACCGGAATGAAGCTATTCCTGCTCCGGAACAATCACACGCGAGCTTGAGAGGCGATTCTGCCCGATCCAGCTACATTCGAGGAACAGTCCACAAGAGTACGGCCCACAGCAACTCAAGCCATCCTTCTCGCAATACCGCTCGGGGAGCAGGAGGTGCTCTCGCCGACTTCAATGCACTCAAGGCGGCCGTCGAGGGGGTTTCCGTAAGGTCCTTTGTCTTGGAAGACACCGACAACCGTGCAAGTTTGATCTCGGGTGCAAGCAACCATTCCGCAGCGTCCAGCTACAACTTGCTGGGTGGAAGCAACCATTCCTTGGGGTCCAATATCGAGATCGAGACACCTGATAAATGCCGCAGGCGGGCGGCTCTCAACTCATCGATCCCATCTCTCCAGTCATATGGAACCGACGACGTTCAGGAACTTCAAGACTCGGACAGCGACGACGAAGACGAAAAGCCAGTGGCAGAGACAAAAAGGCGCACGTCGTCCTCTTCCGTCGTGGGAGCTCTCGCCGTGTCGGGTAAGCATCCGGCTCTCCTCAAAGCGGCCAAGGACGTCCTCAAGTACGAGGGACCACCTGTGAAAAATCCCATGCCTCGTCCGGTACGCAGCGCCGAGCCGACACACCACACGGAGGACCCGGCATCACCCGGAGCCCGGGAGGTGACCGGAAGACCAAGCCTCAAGATGGCCAAAGAACAACTCTTCAATGAACCCACCGCTGAGAATCAACCAATGCGCTCACCCTTCTCACGCTTCTCGAGTCCACCAGCAGGAGCCGTGTATCCCACCGGCATGCCCCAGCAGCCCCAAGACGCAAGCGAAACGGGTGATAAGAGAAGTAACCTCAGCAGACTCGATGGAGCTCGCAAGATCTCCACCCCGTCTATTATCCCAGTATCCAAGAAAATGAATCTGTCTTCTGCAAACGATCCTGTGTTCCAGCGAAACTTGTACGCAGATCGCAAGCCGGATTCCAGAGTTCGGTCGTCTTCTCCAAAGCAAAAGGAAAAAGGAGTCAAGAGCATCCCGATCTTCAATCGCATGCTGCGGAAAAAGGGCTCTACTGCCAACACAGGGTCGCCCAAAAAGTAGGGAGACTCTTCTTCTTTTGTTGCTGTCTTGTCTTGAGATGGCAAATGGCGCGAGGATGAGTGAGTCGAGTGCTCCTTGGCAAATGGCATGGAAAAGGTACTGAATAATTTAAACAATTACATATTATGACTAGGATTAGTTGCTAGCTCTTCAGCCAGGTAGTTAGTTGGTCTAGCCAAGCTAGCGTATTTTTTGTTAGCTACTAGGAACTATCTAGCTAGTAGTACTACTAGTCTTGCTAGTACCATGTTACCGGTACTACCGGTAGTACCGTATGCATAGTGGTTTCTCGCGGCTTGCGACGAAGCCCGCCGAGGCAGCTTTTCTTGGTTGAAAGTGATTGTTTCTGCTTGAAAAGATACAAAATTAAACCATGGATTGAAAGGAAAGCCTGAACCCCAAAGCATTCCCACAGCTATCCCTCGCCTTATTTGACTTAGGACACTTCAAGTTCCCTTGGTAACAGATTCGCGTGAGCAAGAACATTCTAAATCCTATAATGACTAGCTCTACGAGAGAATCATGTACATTTTGGTACTAGTAATAAGGAACAGAATGGCTTCAAGAAAAGAAGCGTTGAGCTGTTGTTGTTGAAGCTTGGTAAGCTTTGGAACGTGCCCAGCTGTGGCAACTGTCCTTTGTGGTTTGATGGGTGGTTCTATTGCAGCTCTATTGCCCACAAACTTTGCATTCGGTACTGAGGGAAAAACGAGGCACCGAAGCCGGGCAGTTTAGTTTTAGAGTCTGTTTTCTTTCCTTAGGTTTTGATTAGCTGTCCGCTCGAGCTGTGGTGGAATTGGAGTGGCGGCTCACCGAGCAGCTTATTAGCACAGCGGTCGCATTGAAGAATGGAGATGGACAGGAGACTCAACAACAACATCTCCTCAAAGTAGAGAGGTCAGAAGCGCAGAATTTGCAGAATTCTCGTTCTGCTGAGCCTGATTGGTTCGCACAACAAGCAAATGCTTCTTTTTGCCTTGCCCCGCATTTGCAGTTTGCAGTATTTGCAATACTCGAATTCGCGGTTCTAGATTCTAGCTATTTTCTCAGTGGCTCAGTGCTCAGTGGTAGTTAATTTAAAGGAGCGACGACTACTGTCGTGCTTCTTTAGAAAGGGTGACGATTAATTTTGTTGCCAACGAATTCAGAATTCGGTCGCGGGGACAGGTAGGGGCATATCCCGAAGTTTGAGCTATGATAGTCTAGTTAGTTTGTCGGCATTGGATTGATGGTACTACTCTACCGTAGTACGGTAGTAGTTGGTCTCCAGGTGGAAGGAGGCGCCCTTTGCCCAGCACAGGAACTTGCTGCGCAACCATGATATCTATTTGTTCCGGTGGCTGGCTCAAGCTATCTAGGTACCAACTGGTATGCATGTTATTAGAGGGATGAAAATGTTGTTTACTTTGATTGTTTTTTAGATAGGATAAAACTACATATACTATACATCCAGACCTGCACTTCCTGAAGTAGGAGCTCCGGAGTCTTCCAACTAGCTAGCATTAGCCTAGGTTTCCTTCTTGTAGCACTACATGTAGCGCCACACAAGAAAGAACTACTCTTCCCCACCCGCAGAGCCCTCCTCCTGCTTTGGTTCTTGATCACTGGTATCGGTCTTTTTGGCAGCTGCAGCAACCTTGACAGCTACCCGCCTCATTCTTCGACAAAGATTGGGTTTGTCTCGTTGGAATAGTTCATGAAAATAGGCACCTCTGGAGGGTCCGTTGGAGATGAGTTCAAATCCATAGAGATTGAGCTGTCGCTTGAAGGAAGACAACCGTGATTGCCGAAAGTATAAGGGGACAATTTCCTGTTGCAAGAGAAGAAGAAAGAGAGACACATAGCAAGAACAGGTCAGTGGGCGGCACGGAAAGGACTTTCATCAAAGAAAACTGGGCGAATCAAACATAAAACACACCTTGAAGAACTGATTGGGTTTGTGAATGGCAAAGGCTCTTCCTTCGTCCACAAAGGAGATGATGTGTCCTTTCGAACTTGCTTCCACTTCCATGAGCATTCTGTGTAACTTTTCAGGGAACGGTTCAATGGCTCCAGGCCCTGGTCTTTGCTGACTCAAAGCAGCTCTTGCGGAGAGCATGCTGGGTGAAGGGAGCATTTGACCCGCGGAAGCTGCCATCAACTGGGCAGCTGCGGCGGGAGAGATGAGACCTGAAGCAAGCTGCTGTTGAAGATGCTGCTGCAGAGCCACTTGTTGCTGCTGCTGCTGTTGTTGCTGCTGTAACGCCGCCTGTTGCTGCTGCTGCTGCTGTTGTTGTTGCTGCTGCTGAGACATGAGCAACAAAGCAGCTTCTCGTTGAGACAAGCCCCCCAAAGAACCGCTGGCATTCGTAGTGGAGGACTGCTGCAACGCTGACTGAAACATGGGGTGTGAGTGAGTCCCCGCTGAAGTCGTATTCTTGACGCCCAACTGGTTCATGGCAGCCGCTGCTCCAGTTCTTCCAGCCAGCAATCCCTGCATGAACTGGTTGGTGTTGGCAGTGGCCGAAGGAGCTGTGCCTTGTCCTTGCGTCAGCTGGTGCAATTGCTGCAAACGCTTGATTTCATCACTGATGTTGAGGGAAGCAGAAGAAAAGTCTTGAGCGGCATTGACATGTCCGACATTGACGCCCAGACCGCTTGATTGCAGTCTGGTCGAGGGAAGCTGCGCTTGATGCACACTGATTCCAGCAGCCGTCATGGTGCTCAGATTCATGTGGTTGAGACCACTCAATTGGCGAGCATTGGCCGGGGATGCTGCAACTGCACCGGCACCAGTGGAAGGCAAGATGCCTTGGAACATGGCATCGATGGACGAAGGATTCTGACTCTTTCCACCGCCATTGTCGTTCATGTTCATACTATTGCCACTACCACCTCCCTGATGGTTGCCTCGACCGTTGGCAGCGCCGAACCCTTGGCCTTGATTCAAAGAGTACTGGTAAGACATGTTGGATGTTGATGGGGTGCTCTACCTGCGAATTTATGAGCGAACGGTTGATTCACCCACCCTCCAATTCCAACCACAGCTCTGCTTTACTGTCGCTGTACGTCACAATTCCAAGCGAAGCCTTCCTATCAACAGCTGTTGATGGACCGCCTTCAACAAGGATAGGCCAAAGAGATTGATACGTACACTGTACTCGTACTAGTAGTAGCCGGATCAGATGGTGTGAGTGAGATGGTGCTCTGCTCTGTGTATGTTGTTGTACCGGGTCCGTCCACCAGTGTTGATCTTCGTGCAAGCAAGAGCAAAATACAGTACCAATTCGTCGAGCTGAGCTTCACTCTGTCACTCTCATCAGTGCGGTACCGTACAGTCGATACATCATTTATTTTGAACCCACAGCCACCTGCCAAGCTGCCAACGCTGAGAAGATGGCCATTGCTTCTTAGAAGCGCAGAACCAAGGTATTGCCCAAGCAGTTTACTTCAACTTGTGCAATCTGTCCAACTTCTTTTCAATAACAAGGGTTACGATATACCGTGCTCAATGCATTGAGCAATCTACGAGTACAGTAACGCTATGGTATGTTATTCCTGTATTGGTACGTAGCAAGCCTCTGCCATTGGGTTAGATGGAGGTGTATGGTTTATCGCATGAATATTTGCTAGATTAGCTACTAGATTTCAGTGAAAAGAGTTCTACGAACGAATCCTTAAACTCCACTTTCTACCTATTTTCTCTACCACAATTCTACACATTCTGTGAAGCAAAATATTTACTGGATGAAGAATAATTGCCTGGAATGTTTTAAAAAAGAAGACTCTTGATGGTTTAATTATGACCAAAAGCAGATGCTTCAGAGATGAAAATGGGCAATGCGAAAACCGGACCATTGCCTTTGGTGAAGCTGTTTGCTGCTGTCTGTGGAGCTCTGTACAGCAAAGTAGTCTACTAAGCGGTGGGCAGATCTATCTTGATGGAATGTTGAACTTCCCAATGAGGCATCTTAGCTGTTTCAATCCCATATTTCCAAATCCTGGAAAAAGAAGCAGAAAAGAACCTGATCCAGTTGGGAGAACCGAAAAGTCAACAAAACCGACTTTGGGCGGAGTAAATGCTTTGTTGTCACGAGCGCAGGAACAATGACCCATATCCCTAATCAAAACACCTATTCTTAACCTTAGCATTGAAGAGAGTATTCCACATAAAGCTTTTAAAACCGTGAAGATTTAACCAATATTAGTTTTGGTGTCAGCAGGGGCTTCTCGTTTTGGGGTTGAATTTCAAAGCCGTTCCAGACCATCGTTCTGTGTTGACACCACCTGTTCTTCGTGTCTTTTACTGAACGGCGACAAGCATTTGAACATTTGTTTTTGGTTTGGTACCACAGTACCGTTACGGATCTCACAAGGTGCAACAGGCCATGTCCCATCACACCACCCTCGTACCGGTACCGGTAGCAGCGACAACAACTACATGTACATGTACCACCGGCGGTGCACCCACAGCTGGCGGAGTTGTGGTAGGTGCCGGTGATACATGTAATGTTTTCTTCGGGTCAGATGTGGTGTCTGCTTTTTCCGAACCGTCCGCGGAATTGAAGCAGGGTTCTGTACATGCAGGATCCTCTCAGAAGACGGATGAGTCTGATGACAGATTGGCCAGTACTGGTACGACAGGCCATGGAAATGCTAGTGCTAGTGCTAGTTGCCAGAAGGAAGAGTATGCTGTCAACAACGCTGTTGCGGGCCGTTTTCCACAGCCAACCGTCATGCATCCGTACTTCCTCCAAGGCCGAGTGATGATGGGTGGTGGTGGGGTTCGTGCCGTGGGAGTTCCGGTTCCACTGATGCCCGCGCCTCCTGTCCCTGCTACCGCGAGTACCGGTACCGGTACTGCTGCAGCCCCCGGCCCTCAACCAGCCGTGTTCCTTGCGTCTCAGGCTCAAGCCATGGGATGGCCCTCTTCCGACGAAACAAGGCTGCTGTTGAACCTACAGTTCCAGCAGCAACATCAACAGCAACATCAACAACATTTTCTTCCCGGGGCACCAATGGCAATGCCTGCACACGCCATGCCCATGGGACAGAACGGCAAGTGGAATACCGCAGTTGCTGCTCCCAAGGATAATCCCTTTGCCGGTCTGGGAAACTTTTCCAAGATCGAACCATTTCCGGAACGTCTACATCGACTCTTACAGGAGGTCGAAGCACAGGGTCAATCCCATATCATCTCATGGGTCAACAATGGAGAGGCCTTTGAGATTCATCAGTCCGATCGGTTCTTTGCAGAAATTGTTCCCCGCTATTTCAAACAATCTCGTTTGTCCTCCTTCAAGCGACAGCTCGGATTGTATGGCTTCCAACTTTGTGCTCCTTCCCATCAAGTCACAAGAGGTGGAACCGGGCATGGATACTACTCCCATCCTTGCTTTCGACGCGATTCGCCCGAGCTTTGCCGAAGAATGAGACGCACCGGCTTGAGTAAGGCCAAGAAGGGAGCCCAGGATTCTGCCAAGTGAAAGAGTTGGCTCTACAACTCTGTTTGAGTTGAGTCGTTGCGTGGTGTCGACCCATCAACAACAGACTTTCGGGGGTGACAAAGCGACAGTCGGGCGGCACTGTCGTCGCGAAGAGATCGTGTCGATTGTTAGTGTTGGATCAATAGGTAGCTTTATGAATCATTATTGATGAATGTATAGTATATTAATTACTGGAATTGGATGTTGCCTCGACCTCTCTTGGAGTCTGCCAATGAACGCATGGGAGTGGAGCAGTTACATGGATACATGGAACCTCAGTCGAGTCGGAACCAAGCGCTCTCCGAAGAGACCAAGCATGGGTCGGAAACTCTCTGCTAGCTAGCTAGTACTACAGTAGGACAGCGCATGGTTCCGGTTATCCCGCTAGATACGTAGGTACCGTACGGTAGGCATATATGCTATACTAGTACCTCGGGAGTCTTCCTGCCCGAGCTCTCAATCCCATTATCTTGGCAGTCTACTAGTTAGACTAGCTAGTAGCTAGCTAGCTAGTAGTACTGCCTGTGAGTGCACTACGCTAAAAGCTAGTGTAAAGATCTTTCGAGTGTTTTGTGTTTGAGAGAATGAAAGTTATGAGAGAGATTAGAAAGCTACGAAAACTAATCCATGAAAGAGATCGTTGTGAAGCTCATTGAAGTTGGTCTCCCGCGGGAGGCCTCGAAGTGTGATACCCTAGGTTATGGCAATAACTCTACGTACTCCACGGTCCATTTCCGGAACACGTGGAAACTTCAGCTAAGCTAGTAGCTGTCTAGTAGCGTGGAAGCTTTCCACGCCGGCTAAATATCTAGAGCGATGTTTCATCGACAACCTAGTATGACTAGCAGTCATGAGAACCCTGTCTCAATGACTATTCGCGAAGGACTACGTCATGAGTCGAACTCAAACCCTATCTAGGATCGAGTCGCGAATAAGGCTAAGAGCCGTGTATTGCATTCGCCCCTGACAAGGGTCACAGAAGGACGACATCAGTGGACAAGGAGAACATATTAATTAAAGTGCGGGGCACTCTCCGGAGATTGGATGTAGACATGTGCGTCGCACAGATGGCAATCCTACAAGGGGATCAGGCCTTGTATGGGTGTAAATACCTTATATTCCAAGTCTGGTAGACTGTGCCGCCATTGGCGTAGCATGTCGGAGCCGTACAGTGCCATTGTTATTGACTCGGTCCATATTGTAAGGACCTTTGACTTTGGTGACCGTACTTGCGGTGCTGATACTGTTGAAACCTCACAGTATCGTTGACATTGTATTGATGAGGGACACGCGCGCGTTTTCCTTATCAGTGTGTTTCTGGATGAGTCGTTGGCGACTTCTTTGATGTGTTTCCAGTTCTTCGAAACGGACGTTGTGAATCGCGTCACGATTGAACACGTTGGTAATGAACTTGCGACGAAGTCCATTCATCCCGGAGAGTCTTCTCGACTTTTGCGCGGAACTCACGTCTCTATCCATGATAACCTCAGCAGGCCATGGAGACCGGTGAGCCACGTCGTTCTAGAACGATGGCTACTTCGTCTGCTGCATTGGAGCAGATCTCGGCAATCTCGAACCATTCGGTTACGGGATCAATCATTGTCAAGCAATGAAATGGACAGGGATTCCTTTTCTTGGGATCCCCGACGTTGTATGTACATGTGATCGTCCGATCCATATGTCTCGACAGTAGTTCACTAGTTCAATGAATCTACCAAGTTTCTTCCTGTTCGTAGGAGGAGGGATGTTCTGGATCGCATCTATTTTCTTGGTTACGGGTTGGATTCCTTCTCAAGTAATCCAGTAGCCTATACTCAAGTTCTCTCTTTCGAAGAAGGACTTGGTAGCATTGATCTTAAGTCCGGCTTCTCGAAGCCTTTCGGAGAACTTCATCTAACTATTCAACGTGATCCCTAGATCGCCTTAGTTAGATGAGTTGATCATCATGTATGCAGGACATTTTCCAAGTCGTGCATGAGTTTTCCCATCTTCCTTTGGAAGATGTAGGGACTATTGCATAGGCCCATCGGTACTCGTTGGTATTCGTATTTCCTGAATCCGTCTAGATTCAGTAGCATGTCTTGTATCCTTGGGATCGGACAAGGTTTTTGCTCAATCCTTTTGTTCAGTTCCCGGACGTCAGAGATGAACCGTTTAGATCCATTCTTTTTGGGAATGATAATGTTGGTGCCGTCCACTCGGAATGGTTTACCTTCTTACGGGACATATATAGCCTTAACCTTAATCTCAACTGACATCACTCGGATCGTTCGATCGATCCAAGCCACTCGTACACCTTCATACGCTAAAAGCTATGTAAAGATCTTTCGAGTGTTTTGAGTTGAGAGAATGAAAGTTATGAGAGGATTAGAAAGCTATGAAAACTAATCAACGAGAGAGAATCCACATCAAAGGATCGTAGATTGAACTCCGCGGGAGACTGTAGAGTGTGATAGAGTAGGTTGGTAGCAATCCTACTCACTCCACCGATCCAAAAACGGAAGCGTGGAAGATTTGTCTACATTTATCTAGTAGCGTGGAATTCTCCACGCCGCTAAATTTCTAGCGCGATGTTTCACCATCGACTAGTATGACTAGCGGTCATGAGAACCCTGTCTCAATGACTATTCACGAAAGACTCAGTCATTGACGAACTCAAACCCTATCTAGGATCGAGTCGCGAATAAGGCTAAGAGCCGTGTAATGCATTCGCCCCCTGACAAGGGTCATGGAAGGCACGACATCAGTCGGACAGAGAACTATGAATTAAAGTGCGGGCACTCTCCGGAGATTGGATGTAGACATGTCGTCGCACGATGGCAATCCTACAAGGGGATCAGGCCTTGTATGGGTGTATAATACCTTTGTTCCAAGTCTGGTAGACTTGGCCGCTACTGGCGGTAGCATGTTGAGCCGTACAGTGCCATGTTATTGACTCGGTCTGTGTGGTAAGGACCTTTGTGCTTTGGCTGACCGTACTAGCGGTTCTGATACTGATGAATCATCATAGTATCGTTGACATTGTGTTGATGGGACACTGTCGCTTCTCCCTATCGTCGTTTTTCTGGATAAGTCGTTGGCGATGTTCCTTGATGTATTTCCAGTTTGCTTCGAAACGGATGTTGTGAATCTTGTCACGATTGACGCGCGTGAACTTGCGACGAAGTCCATGTTCATCCCGGAGAGTCTTCTCGACCTCTGCGCGGGACTCACGTTCTCTGTCCATGACAACCTCGGCCGGTCATGGATACTGGGTAACCCACTCTGTTTTAGAACGATGGTTACTTCATCTGCTGTCTTGGAGCAGACCTTGGTAGTTCATTGGTCCAATGAACACGAGTTCCTTCCTGTTGGTAGGAGAGCGATAGCTGGATCGCATCTATTGTCCTTTAGTTAAAGGTTGGATTCCTTCTCGAGTAGCCAATGGTCTAGATACTCAAGTTCTTCTCTTTCGAGGAAGGCCTTGGTAGTGTTGATTTTAATTCCGACTTCTTGAAGTCTTTGGAAAATTCATCTAACTATTCAACGTGATCCACCAGATCGTCGTCAGTTAGATAGTTGATCATCAATGTATGCACGGACATTTTCTAAGTCATGCATGCGTGTTTTCATCTTCCTTTGGAAGATGTCGGGACTATTAATAGCCCATTGGCAACCTCTGGTACTCGTGCTTTCCCCTCGGGAGTACGATGGTACAGAGTTGCTTCGAGTGAGGTGACAGCTCGATGTGTAGTGTCCCATGTCAGGTCTAGACTAGTAGCGTACTTGATCTCTAGATTCAAGAGCATGTCCTGTATTTTTGGATGATAAGGCTTTCGTTAATCCTTTTGTTCAGTTCCCGGAATTCAGAGATGAATCGTTCAGATCCCTCTTTCTTGGGAATGATAAAAGTGGTGCCGCCACTCGGAACAGTTTTCTCTTTGAGTACTCCTGCTTGCAGAGACGTTCAACTCCTCTTAAGAGTGTTGGTATGGACCCGTGGGGTAGGGTGGCCCTAGTATAATAGGATTTAGCGTCGGGACGAAGTTCTTACTTCGTAGTCGTCCATTTGCAACTCTCCCAAGTACCCTCGACTGGGTCGGAGCACTTGGTTGAGAAGGCATGAGGCAGTTCTTGTCTTCCTTATTTAAATGATTTCGACTCTGGCACATCTGCCTTAAGTCAGTTTGTTCTATGTCGCATCAAGAATCTTCTTGAGACTATCTGCACTGTCGTTGACGCGCAGGATCAGGAATGGAGAAGTTTTCTTCTCCATCGGTATTGCCATCTTTCGCAGGGAAAAATATGCTGTTCCACTCCATTGACATGGTAGTGAAATCAAACTTGATTCTTAGGTCGGAGAGAGTGTCTTGACCTATGATCATGTCATGCGCCCCCAAGTTCTTGGTGACGTGTAAATTCCATTCGATAATTCTACTATCGCGGAACTCAGGAATCATGAGTGTGCCCTTACACTTCGTGCGGGGTTTCAATTCTTTTACAGAAGCAATCCGTAATGTTTGGACGCCCCCATGATTCTTCATGAGTAAACTCTTACATGAGTTGAGTAATTAAAGTTCCGGATGCTCCTGTATTATCCAGTAAGCAACAGAGTGTAACGGGTTTTTGTTTCCCTTTCTCTCGTCTGTTAAATCTAACATAGACGATAGTTTTGAGGTCTCTTGTCTTGCAAAGTTGATGAGTTGATTGGCCATGGACGAAGTTAACGATGCTGAACAGATCGTCAGAATCTAGTTGAGCAGCTTCTAGGCGATTATCTAATTTGCCGTAGACTTCGTCAGTTGCAAACAATTCTTGTTTACTAGTTAGTGAGATATCTTCCTCACTTAGGTATGAGAAATCGGAACATGGTTCCGTTGAATCATCATCCTGGCCTAATCCTCAGACGGAGATCTCTCCATCTGAATGATTGAAGTCGAAGTCGGCAAGAGCCTTGTCGACCGCAGCCATTTTCTTGTCCATCATGTTGAGGGACCCGATAGAGGAGTCATCCTCGTTGTTAGAGTCGTCTGACTTGCGTTTGGCAACATGGTTGCATTCGCTTTTCTTCTTGCGATCCGCCTTGACTGCAGCGTTGGAGACTTTCTTCATGAGGACAGAGAGTTCCTTCTTGGTGTAGGACTTGGCGTCGTCGGACTTGCGTTTCCAAGTCTTGTTCTTGTTGTACGCTGGCTTGCTATGGTTGTCAGACGAGGACTTGGCTTTGAGTTTCTTCAGAGTCATGCAATCAGCAGTATTGTGAGTGCTGGACTCGTGGTAATCACACCACTTTTCTTCGCTCTTGGAAGAATGGTCGTTGTTGCGAGTAGACTTGTACTTCTTGCTGTTGTTCTTCTTCGAAGGAGCTTGCTTGGCATCACTGCCTTTGT
The DNA here is from genome assembly GCA_903772945.1 of Seminavis robusta. Lineage (NCBI taxonomy): Eukaryota > Bacillariophyta > Bacillariophyceae > Naviculales > Naviculaceae > Seminavis > Seminavis robusta. The sequence goes on from CAICTM010000232.1 coordinate 49,934, forward strand.
CAAAGTCTTCAGCGGATTCCATGCGCTCACAGAATCCAATGAGCGCTGTCATCTCGGCAGTGAAAGGATCGAAGTCGTGTTCTTCCATCTTGCGCATCCAGGAACGAGGAATGCCATGACAGATGATGTCGATGAATTCGTCCTGGTTCAACTGTTGATTGGCACCGAAAGGTGGCAAACGTGGAAGCTCATCGGTATTCATCCGAGTGAGGTTGTTGATGTAGGCGCGAGTTGTCATTTCGCTAGGCTTACGCATCTTGCGACGCATGAAGCGTTTCTGTTTTTCGAGAGCCTTGTAAGGGCAGGCTGCTTCGATAACCGCGTTGATTCCAAAGGTGATATCAGCATCGCTTAGAGCGGGTTCTGCTGCACCGTCCCATGCGGCTTGGATACGAGCTTGGAATTGGACTTCGGTTTCTCCAGAAGTCACATCGCGTGGAGGAATTGCGTTCACAGCAATTTGTCGTAGGGCGTGATGACGCACTGCACGATGGCCTGCACACCCAGCTTCGTAGGCACTCTTCGCAGAGCTGGAAGTCATCTCCTTGAGAAGGCGATGTTTGTCGTCGGCATTGGCAAGGTTGAGTCCAACGAAGACCTTCTCCATATTCGTAGCCCACTTGATGGTCTGACGTGGAGTGTTGGAACCATTGATGATGGCTACCTTGAAGGTGTATTTGGCACTGTTTGCATCTGCAGGAACGGTGCGAAGTTTGTAGGTGGTTGCACGAGAATCGTCGATCTCGGCGTCTTCGTCGTTGTCCACGAGAGGAAGAATGGGTTTGTCACGCAACTGTTTCTCGAAGTTGGTGAACGCATGTTTTCCTTGAGCAATCTGCATGGTGAAGGAATAGGTTGAGGGTAGCTGAAAGCTATTGTGTTTGTTAACAAAATGCACTACGCTAAAAGCTAGTGTAAAGATCTTTCGAGTGTTTTGTGTTTGAGAGAATGAAAGTTATGAGAGAGATTAGAAAACTACGAAAACTAATCCATGAGAGAGATCGTTGTGAAGCTCATTGAAGTTGGTCTCCCGCGGGAGGCCTCGAAGTGTGATATCGTATGTTATGGCAATAACTCTACGTACTCCACGGTCCATTTCCGGAACACGTGGAAACTTCAGCTAGTAGCTGTCTAGTAGCGTGGAAGCTTTCCACGCCGGCTAAATATCTAGAGCGATGTTTCATCGACAACCTAGTATGACTAGCAGTCATGAGAACCATGTCTCAATGACTATTCGCGAAGGACTACGTCATGAGTCGAACTCAAACCCTATCTAGGATCGAGTCGCGAATAAGGCTAAGAGCCGTGTATTGCATGAGCTCTCAATCTCATTTTTTCTATTTCCGGAAGACAGTATTAAACGGGTTTTCCCGGTAAATATAAGGTTAAAGTTATGGTTTACTCTGCATATTTATATTCAAAATATATATTACCACATCTACCAAACTTCCATCAAAGCAGTCTTCGTTCCGGAGTACTGGTATTTCACTTTCCTGTTTGCTTCCCATCCACTGAAGCCAGGATATAAGGCAGTAAGACTGGAAATTGAAGGTTCAATTGAAGCTTATAAGGTAGCTCCAATTAAACGCCAATTAGAAACACAGGCCCTTGTAACTTTTTAAAAACTATACTCCTCTCTAGCTAGCAACAACTTCAGCTTTTTTCGTGCAACCACTCGAAAGAGCGTGCAAAACTGTGCATTCCAGTACATGGTACAAGGTTTGGGAAGCTACAGTCGCTCAAAGCTTGCAACTTTTACTCTGAAAATGGGAGCATCAAAATGGTGAATAATGATGATATCCACTTTCTCGACTGCTACAGTCCATCCACAGGTCACTATTATGTGGGGATTGTCTTGCTATTATACTTAGGCGTCTTCTTCCAACAGGAGATGACAGGATTCCATTATTAGAACCACTCTCTGGACCTTTCAAGAGTGGCGGCAGCGGCCACACGACCATCCTCAAATCCTGTTTCTTCCTATTGAATGCTCTCTTTCTGTGGCTGGAACTGGCTCTTGCCCTGTCGACAGCAGCAAACTATAGCATTTTAAAATAAAGACACCTGACGATGTAAAAGTAGCACTGCTGTCTCGATGTGGCCTGCCAATAAAAATAATGAGCAAGGATCAAAACTGCACTAACCTTACCTCGGCAGTCTATCTGCCTGAGCCCTCACCCCCTTTTTTGGTATTTCCTGCTTCCTGTTTCCTGCTTCCTGTTTCCTGTTTCCTGTTCCGGTGAAGCCAAAATATAGGGATAGAGATAGGCACAAGCCAACTCTACAATTTAGGGGTAGGAATAAATCATGATTATTCAAGGTTAGTGCACTCAACACAATAATCCAGCAGAAGCTACAAAAGTTACAGGTACGTACGGGAGTGACAGCTGTAAAATTATGGTTAGCGGGCGGCAACACATGACGAAGTCGGGTGTTGTCGCCAGGGCTAGCTTAAATAAAAAGAAGGTTATAATGAAGGAATGATACCGGGCGGCAACACACGACGAAGTCGGGTGTTGCCGCCAGGGCTACCTTGAAAGAAGGGTGCAATCTCAAACATGTTATCATTCTTCTATCTGTCTTTCTGCCGAGGTATCGCAGCTCCCGCTGACTTATTAGGCTTAACAGGCACAGCATCTAAATGGCTGGCGACATTTTAAAAAAGGTTACGGTGTAGTGTACCAAGTTCATTACAAAAGTACAATAAGCCAGCAAGAGCGTAATTTCATGTTTCGTGGCTGACGCTCCACACTCCCCGCTCTCCCCGCTATCCCCACTCCAAACGGATTATCAAGTTAGACTAGACTAATTTTACAAGAATTATTGATGTCAAAATGGTCAGGCAAGCACACACCGCCAATAATAATTTTTATTTGGAATTAGCATTCACGCAGCTATTCACGCATTGTCATTCGATGACTACAGCTTCAACCCAGGGAGATTACCCTACTGAGGATGTATCAAACTTCCGTGAGTGACTGGTGAAAGGGTGAACGTGTGAACGTTGGCGCTGACTGGGTGCCTAGCTAGCTAGTAGCCGGGCAGGTACAGTCTTAGTAGCTGCTGGCTGCTGGTACTGGTAGAGCAGGCTGGTAGAATGCTTCCTTGCTATCTATCTAGCTAGCTAGCTAGCAAGCTAGTAGCTACTATGCATAGTCGCCCGATGCCTCTCTTGCGAGAAACAATCTTGTGCAGGCGAAGGAAGCAGAACCCACGCAGCCCTACCGATAGCTACTAGTAGTACAACTAACACCTACTCCTATGTACTTCTACTACTAGCTAGCTAGCTAGCTAGCTAGTAACTGTGATTGTCGGATTGTTGGTCAGTTCAGCCGTCAGTTCGGTGGTACGCTGTATTGGTGAATTCAATCGTTAGGCTATTAGCTAGTTCTGTTGTTCTGTTCTTTGTCTCGATTGTTCCACAAATGAAGCAGACATTATAATACTTTCAATAATTAGTGTATGGTTTCATAGTTTCATTTATTTTGTTACTACTATTAATAGTATATTGGTACAATTGCTAATATTGCTTAATAAGAGTTTCTCAGTACGGGAGTATCATTTTATATTACTGGTGATGTTTCAATACATAATTATCCTATAAAAATGTTTAGGCTTCAGATTCAGATGCTCTTCAGCTGGTGGTTCTCCCACAATGTCATCTAACATCCCCTACTGCCATAGAACTGTCGCAGCATCGGCACTTTGTGGATTATGAGAGGTGAATTTAATCATGAGGTATTGACAACGCTGGCCCCCTACAATTTAAAAGCCAGTGATTTACGGCACGAACGGTGCTTGAAGAGAGGGTGACAAAGCACCAGATCGTTGGGGTGAATTCATTCATGAGGGGACCATTCTTCAATCCAAAAATTTGAGTGCCCGTGAACTGCCACTTATGAGACGGTGGAAAAGAGCACTTTGTTGCGTGCAAGGAAACATCATCATCTGCTTCAACCGAGCCAAATCCAGTTTACACGATGCACAGTGCATCAAAGCATTTTCAAGGTAAACTGAGATCGTCCAATGCAAGTTAGACTACTAGCTAGCTAGCCTTTGTAGCGCAAGAGATTAGATGATGTGAGCTCGGCGAAGATGGTCTTCTCCAAGAGTAGCTGCGGGGTATCCCTCCTCCAAGTTTCAGTAGCCCATTGCAGTCTGGATCGCTGCAGCAAGTGCCGATACACTTGTAGTATTTTCGGAGAACTGACTGGCCATTCTCTGGATGGCCAAATCGAAAAAGCCGCACATTCAGAGCGACGATGATCCGATACTAGTTGTGGGCCTATAAAAAGACCGAGACCAATAGTCCTCCAGTGGTCCCCAGACAAAATAGGAATCATCACTCTGGCTAAACTGATAGTTGCTCCATTTTGAAAGAGTGGTTGGTACTCGAGTACTACATGTACGGTATTACTTGTAGCATAACAGTGGTTACCAACGAACAAGGCTGCAACTGTCAAGTGTGCAGAATCTTACCTGAAGATCTCCTCTGCCAAACTCATTTATTATTTCGTGTAGCCTATTAGTCTACCGGTATGATGGCATTTCTATGCATGAGCCTGAGGCTTGCTCGGATGACTACATCATGTAGCTATCATGTACATGTACGGTACATGTAGCCGTACCGGTACCGGCACCAGTAAAACAGCAACCCAAGGAAGAAGGAAGGCGAGGAGATATGAAGTGGACTTCGAAACTGAAAATTGACAAACTACGGGAAGAGAATCATATACCCCACCGCCCACCATGTTGTTCTTTGGAGAACACTTACTTCTTACTTTTCCTCTATGCTTTTCAGCTCACTTTTCTTCACACTTTAAAAGGGCAGTCTCAGTGCAAACATTTAGTATTAAGGCTCCTTTAAAAAAAGAACTTTGGGAGGTTCGTTGTAACAATGTCATTGTGCTCGTAGCGTCCCTTTTCATCTCCCGTGGTGAAGGACACGACTAGAAAGTGTGCAGACGTTCACAAGTACCAAGGCGGCACTGCAGAAGACACTTCGAACTGTGGAAGGCTGCGTTGGCACATGACTATGATACCAACTGCCTTGTCTGAAGTAAAAGCAAGCCCTCGGCGCAGTAGCAAATAATAACTACTAATCATTGTGATCAATCAATCAACCAACTGCCTTGTCTCTACTGGCAAAAACCTAATAAGAGGAGGCTAGCTAGCAGGGCTAGACATCTCGTAAAATGGGTGAATGTGACTGACTTGGCCCGCACACACAGCCAGCTATCCCGCACCAAAGCCTCACTCTATTATTTTTTAATATCTTAGCATAGTTCAGATTTCAGGAGAAACCGATTGCATCCATTGAGATTAACAAAACAGAAAAGAGGAGCACACTTTTCACTCAGCACAGACTTGTCCAAGGTAAACCAAAGTGTCACAATGATGAACAAGGGCAACATCGAAGAGTCCTCCACTGGGAGTAGTGCAAGTGATAAAGGAGATTGCTTCAAGGAGACGAAGGGATTACCAACTGAATATGATGTGCACGCGCAAGAGGATGATGGCAAAGCAGAAGAAGACGCAACGGGCTGTGATGATGGGCAGGAACCTGGATCGCTGAAGAAAGCCCCCGATGAGGCCACGTCCTACAGGAAGAGATGGACGGAGATGTATCAGAGGCTTGTGGCATTTCGTCAGGTAAGAAACTGTGGTATTGCTAGAAGACTGTCGCTTTCGCCGCAGAATTCTTTTAACTCCCTGATCCTTTGCTTGCCTTGACACGCAGAAACATGGTCACTGCATGTAAGCGACCAGGTAGCAGCACACTGGACGCGGCTGGAGGAAAATCGATCATACCTAACCAACGGTACATCTTTCTTGTATTCCTTCATTCTATCAGGGTCCCCAACAGATACGATGAAGACACACAGCTGGGATACTGGGGTGAGTACGGTGTATCCTGCACCATCAGAGGCGTCTGCACAATGCCCTGTCTCACCATCACAACTCTGTGCTTCCTCGCCTGCCCTGCATTCAGTTTCAACGCAGAGGAGACAGTACAGAATCCTGTCAACTGCGGGCGCAGATTCCGTCCCCTTGTCGGCAGAGAGAGTCAAAGCTCTCGAGGACATTGGTTTCGAATGGAGCGCTGTCCCAGCGAGTCACAAGTCATGGGACGGACGGTTTGCAGAATTGGTTAGCTTCGTGGTAAGGTTGCGATAGCAGAGCTGGGTAATGGGTTCACGACGTAGTGCTCAACACATGTATGCAATGGCTTCCACAGCAACAGTTTGGTCATGCCCAAGTGCCCATGGGATACGAGGTGAGAACATTTGCTGCCTCCAGGAACGGCTCGCCCTCGGAGCAAGCAAACTAACAGTCAAATTCGCTACTGCAACTACCAGGACAATCCAAGACTAGGTTGGTACAGGGGTGTGAACGGAAGTCGAGTCCTTAATTTGCACTTGGGCTCACTTGCAATTCTTTTCTTTACATTGCTCGTCTCCTCCAGCGACGTGGGTCTCCACACAGGTAAGAAACCCTCGTGCTTGCTCTGGTTGCCAAATCCTTGTCTATTGTGAGACTCACGAATCCTTGTGCGCAGCGGCAAGAATACAAGCTGTTAAAGCAGGGCCGCTCGTCGAGACTAACCGAGGCAAAGATCAAGAAGCTTGAATCCGTTGGTTTTGTGTGGGAAGCTCAGCGAGGCCGAAGAAAAGTACGGTCGAGCACCGAAGAGGACTCCAAGAGCGGTGTAGCTTCGCCAACAGAAGGCGCCGCTTGTCGACAGCAGGGCCCAGAAAGCCCCACGCAGACAGAGACACTGCCAAATGCTTCGACTGCTCCTTTCCAGGTGCAAGCCAATTTTCAGCACGGATTGGTTCATTCTTCACGAATGCCCTCTTTGTCCGGAGAAGCTTCTGTTCGATCGCCTGCATCAGCGGTTCCGGAGGCAGCGGTGAGCATGGATCGCATCAGGTCTTTGATCGCACGAAGAGCTTCCCCAACATCGATGTCGATCGCCCAAGGTATTCGTGACCCTCAAGGGCTTGCTTCCTCTCGAGCGTCTCTACTCAGGGCCGCGAGTGCTACAGCAAGAGAGCCCTCGCCTTCTTCGTTGCCATCGACAGCTTTCATCGATCCGAATCTTCTTCGACGAGTCAATGAGAGGGGTATACCACTCGAAAACTTGGCGTTCCCCTTGCGTTCGTCGTTGACCGCTTCTACCAACCTTGCAAGCAACCCCTTGGAAGACTTCTTGGTACAGCGGCGATCCAATATGCAGCCACAAGTCTCCCTCTTCCAACCCCAAGCTCCTCAGGGCATAGCGCACAACCAGGAACTTGTAATTCGGCTTGCGGAAGCACGAATCGCTCAGCAACAGAGACAGCAGCAACTAGAGGCACTGGTAAATCGGCAAAATCTCGCTTCTTCATCTACCGGGTTTCCGTCACAGTTTCAGCGATCGCTCGGGTTGGATTCTCAAGCGCCTTCGTGGCAGCGACTTTCCACTTCAGCAGGGGCCCCTGTCCTGCCAACGAACGATCCCTTTTCGAGCATATTGGCTCAGCATCATCAGCGGCAAGAACAGTTCCAATACCAAGACCCTTTGTCGCTACAAGCTCTAGCCCAACCGGGGCTCTCTTTGGATGATCTGCGCCTTGCTCAGCTAAGGTCCGCCCGTGAGCTGGATTACATCGGAAACCTCCGGCAGCACTTGGGCGATACCAACGCAGGACAAGCGGTTGCAAGAGCCGGGTCCACAGAGGATGCTGATGATGGTGACTACACGGACGAGAGGAGGGAGAGTAGAAAGAGGTCTCCAGAAGACTTCAACGATTCGTTGGCAAGGAAAAGGAGAAGGTAGGGCACAGCCTACCAGTGTACTCTCTAGTTGAGAGACATAAACAAACTGTAATGTTGCATACTAATTAATTGTAGTCTGCAGAACTCCATTGAGCATGCCGCAGTTTCGATGGCGAGGCACCGCGTACCGGCACACTTATTTGGCATCGTCTTCATGGTTGGTTTTTACTAGTAATGGGCCGAAGGAACCTTCACTCCGCCGAACTGAACCGAGGAACCCAGTGTTCAGCCTTGAGTGGGTCCAGGAGTTGCTCCATGCTTTGGCCTGGGTGTGGGTCCTAGTTTAGGTCCAGGCGTAGTCCCTGCCTGTTGTCGCTGAGGGTGGATCCAGGCGTTTTAAAAAAAGAATCTGGGGACCAGAAGTTGGGATGGAGATGGACCAAGTTTCAAACCTGGGGTGGGAACTGGACTTGGGCCTGGATCCGCACCTACCAACACCACGACCCACACCATGGCCCACTCCTCCAAGACACAGTCAGTCTGCAATTTCAGCATTTTTCAGTCTTGCATGCTGAAATTTGCCGAATTTTGATGATGGTTGCTGACTGATGCTGAAAATGCTGACTGAATGCTGAACTTTGCTGAACTTGCTGAATCCATTGCTGAAAAATGCTGACAGATGCTGAATCCAAACAAGGTTATTTACTAGTAAATGCTGAATTCTGCTGAATCTTGCTGAACTTGCTGAATCCATTGCTGAAAAATGCTGACTGATGCTCTGACTAATGCTGAATGATGTTGACTGATGTTGACTGATGGTGAATGATGCTGAAATTGCTGAATCTGATGCTGACAAATGCTGAATTTGCTGAATCCAGTTTCAGCAAAAATAATCAATTACCGTGTCTTCCTGGATGCTTGGTTACCAACACCAGGACATACGGTACCGTACCATACCCTCATGGTTCCATGTTCCATGCCCCAATCCCAGACCACCGCCCTGACCAACTCCCAGACGGTGTTTTGGTTTGGACATCGCGCGGCAGTACTGTACCGGTACTGCGTTTCTGCAACAGTAGTTGCACAGTGTCAGTATGTGCTTCCCACCACTCATAGGTAACTTTACATACCCTCAGGATCCATGAGGGTATGCTACGTAGAGGATGTATGGTAGCGGCAGTCATTGAAACAAAGATCCTCTCAATAAGACTCCCAATATTAAATAAACTGCAACAGTGAAGATATAAGGACGGCCCATAAAGACCAACCACATACTAGAGGATCCAATATTCGCTTAAGTAACACCAAACATACCTGCCATTCTCACATCCGATCCAACCGTTGCAGAAAGATACTCTCAACCAGCCATTGGTACGAATCGTTCGTTGGATCCTACGACGTTGCAGCATACTCAAGGCAATCCCGTAGCGCTAGCCAGCTACTAGCGGCAAAGAGGCAAACAACGTACGGATCGTACGGATCCAAGCGATCGTTCAGTTCAGTTCAGTTCAAGTTCAGTTCAGTTCAGTTCAGTTCAGTTCAGTCAGTTCAGTTCAGTTCAGTTCAGTTCAGTTTGATCCTCATTATTTTCATCCTTCTACTCTTGTAAAGGAAACTCTGCCAATTCCAACTCAACCAACCAACAATTGCTTAGTTGACCAAACAATTCTCCACCATGGCCAATGCTGGAGCAGCCTTTGGGTTGGAAGACGTGCCGGATTTGCCTGAGCACCCACGGAACAGCCAAGTACAACCGGGATTACCATCGTCTCTCGTCAAATTTATGAGCTGGCTGCACAAGAGGACATACACCAAGGCGGCCCGCTTCCAACCTAGTGCTTTGGCCGGCATCCAACCACACACGTTGCCGACTACTTGAAATGGCGTGCGTATGGTACGACCGATGTTGACTTCAAAGATCTTGAGCAGAATCCAACTTGCCGCTCCTCTATCTTGAGCAAGACAAGAAGCTATCTCCTTCTACATGCCCATCAAAGGTGCACATGGAATGGAACCTCGGCAATCCAACCAAGTCCGATCTGTGAACGAAGTGGTCAAGGAAGTCAAGAAAGCGGAGACTCAACACCGCGGCAAGAAGTCCTGTGCCACCAGGGATTTGACGAAACAGAGTATCGCAAGGTGGTCCATGAACTCTACGGCAAAGGGAGCTTTGAATCGACATCCGTACAGCCTGCATGTTGAAGCAGCAAGTCCATCTCATCACCAGAACGGACGACATCTCCAAGTTGAAGTATTCCGACTACAAGCCGCATCCAGACTTCCCTTTTGCGCTCAGTTGCAAGGTGCATTGGTCCAAGAATATTTCGGAAGAACGACAATGCCCTGACCAAATCATTCTTGGGTCGATGGATACCGACTTTTGTGCTATGCTCGGATTGGCGAATTACATGGAGGCGTCCTTCAACTACGGGTATGGCGCCGCTGGTCGGGAAGATGCATTCCTCTTTACTCCCGAAAGCGATCCCAAGTTGGCTCCCAAGCACTGCAACGCAGCCTACCGCAACATTCTGAAGGCTGTCTTTTTGTCGGCTCCATTTTGGCTGTGGCGCTCCTCATTGCTGGTGTTCTTGGGAGTCACAGCATTCGGAAGTTTGCTGCAACTCTGGCAAGAGGGATGGGTGCTACTGCTGACGAAGTTGACATTCGAGGTCGCTGGAAGGCTCGCTTATCTGGACGGGTTGTTGATGCCTACATTTGCCTGAACAGCCCTGGATCGACGCTCGTGTTGCCGAAAAGCTTTGCATGGGGCTCCTATTGCCTACAAGCTACACCCGGATGCCAAGAGAGTGACTCCCGACTGGTTGATTGAGCATGTGGTGCCAAGGACACACGCGTTTTACGACGGTGTCAACGACATTTCGCTTCACTTGGCTCTGCCTCTGTTGTGGGCTGCTCTTGACGAATCTTGGGAGGAGAGGATGGAGCCTCCCGTTCGTGTTAGGATCCAAGATGCGTACGAGCGCATCAAGGCCGATATTCCTGTTGCGTCAACCCTGTGGTGAAAGTGCCTCTCTCTATTTGGACGCACAACACCAAGCTCCACATCAACGAAATCGAGCCGATGGATACGGGAGGTGGCGGTGGCACGGCTGGTGGCACCAATGGAACGACCGGCCAGGCAAGCACTCGTCAAGTTGCCAATCAGTCTCGGCAGGTGACGGCTATGCAAACGCAACAGCAGGTACGAACGAACGAGGAGATTCTGACAAGGATTATTGCGCAGCACAACCAGCTCAGCAGCTCATTGCGCAGGAAGGTAGGACCCGCGACAGTTCGGCGCTGCTTTGAGAGGTTGGTTGGAGACTTGGCTTGGCGCGGAGCTGACGAAACTAATGGAAATATTTGCAGGTAAGTGTGGACTTGTGGCTGTTGGCTATTGCAACTATGGCTATTACTGCTGCTAACTCTGTATTTTTGTTTGCTTTTTAGGATTGCTGTTCAGCCTCCAAGGATGGCAACACCTGATCAGGTAGATGTAATCTTTTTAGAAATGGGTTGACTGTGGAAAGGACTCGCCGGAATGCCAGACTAGCCTCAGGTCAGACAAGCTGTGGCCACCACCCTGCTGATAGTAGGCCTGCCAAGCTAGCCAAGTACAGAACTGTTGGCTTGCTTGGCAAGAGTGGATGCATGGTATTGGTGGCAACAAGCCAGCCAAGTCGTGATGTCAGGGCTTGCAAGTCAACCTACTCCGGAGGAAGCCACTCTGGACTCTCATGGCTACACTTGTCAATGCTCAGAAAGCTCCAGCTTGGGTCATCTCCAAGATTGAGGAGCATTACAAAGGAAGTGTTTTGAATATTACTGCTGCCATCAAGCAGGACACCATTATGGGCAGTCTGCATGAGGATCTTTGTATTGTTCGTGCTCAGTAAAGTTGACCTTAGTTTGATAAGCATGGTAGCCATGCCTAATAGTGAGTTTGTTACATGGACTTGATCTTTTTCGTTTTCATTTTCGTGACTTGTGCTTTTCGAACGTACATAGTGGTAGCTAGCTAGCTAGCTAGCTAGCTAGCTAGCTAGTAGCGATTTCGAGGACTTGCGTTTTCGAGAATAGAGATAATAGAGGTGCGACGTTATCTTAACAGTGAGTAGTAGAGGTGCGAGCCTCATTTTTCTTACGGTCAAGGACGTGACCTCCTCAGTGGTATAAACGAACTGATCAACCAGCGTACACCAGGTGTTGGTGGTTGTTGGGTGATACCTCGATCGATAGGATGGATACCTCCTGTAGGATCACCTACCACGTACAGGCTCTCAGTATTCTCTCAGTTCGGGATATACTTTTACGGTACCTGGTACAGTTCTAGCTAGTAGTGTACGTAAAAGTATATCCCAGAACTGAGAGATATACTGAGAGCCTGTACCTGTAGTAGTGGATCTACAGGAGGTATCCATCTATCGATCGAGGTATACCACACCACCAACACCTGGTGTACGCTGGTTGATCAGTTCGTTTATACCACTGATGAGGTCACGTCCTCGCCTGTAAGAAAAATGAGGCTGCACCTCTACTACTCACTGTTAAGATAACGTCGCACCTCTATTATCTCTTTCTCGAAAAGCAAGTCCTCGAAATCGCTACTAGCTAGCTAGCTAGCTAGCTAGCTAGCTACCACTATGTACGTTCGAAAAGCAAAAGTCACGAAAAGAAACGATAAAGATCGTCAATGTAAAATCACTTTTAGGCATGGCTACATGCTATTAAACTAGGTCAACTTTACTGAGCAGAACAATACAAAGATCCTATGCAGACTGCCCATAATGTTGTCCTGCTTGATGGCAGCCGTAATATTCAAAACACTTCCTTTGTAATGCTCCTCAATCTTGGAGATGACCCAAGCTTGAGCTTTCTGAGCATTGAAAAGTGTAGCCATGAGAGTCAGAGTGGCTTCATCCTGGAGTAGGTTGACTTGCAAGCCCTGATATCTTCAGCATGAAGTTCTTGGCTGGCTTGTTGCCACCAATACCATGCATCCACTCTGCCAAGCAGAGCCAACAGTCTGTACTTGGCTAGCTTGCAGGCCTACTATCAGCAGGGGGGTGAGCCTCCACGCTTGTCTGTACCTGAGGCTTGTCTGGCCATTCCGGCGAGTCTTTCCACAGTCAACCCATTTCTAAAAAGAATACCATCTACCTGATCAGGTGTTGCCATCCTTGAGGCTGAACAGCAATCCTAAAAAGCAAAAAAAAATAAGAGTTAGCAGCAGTAATAGCCATAGTTGCAATAGCAACAGCCACAAGTCCACACTACCTGCAAATATTTCCATTCAGTTTCGTCAGCTCCGCGCCAAGCCAAGTCTCCAACCAACCTCTCAAAGCAGCAGCCGAACTGTCGCGGGTCCTACCTCCTGCGCAATGAGCTGCTGAGCTGGTTGTGCTGCGCAATAATCCTTGTCAGGATCTCCTCGTTCGTTCGTACTGCTGTTGCGTTTGCATAGCCGTCACCTGCCGAGACTGATTTGCAACTTGACGAGTGCTTGCCTGCCGGTCGTTCCCGTAGTGCACCAGCCGTGCCACCGCCACCTCCCATATCCATCGGCTCGATTTCGTTGATGGGGAGCTTGGTGTTGTGCGCCAAATAGAGAGAGGCACTTCACCACAGGGTTGACGCAACAGGAATATCGGCCTTTGATGCGCTCGTACGCATCTTGGATCTACACGAACGGGAGGCTCCATCCTCTCCTCCAAGATTCGTCAAGAGCGCCCACAACAGAGGCAGAGCCAAGGAAGCGAAATGTCGTTGACACCGTCGTAAAAGGCGTGTGTCCTTGGCACCACATGCTCAATCAACCAGTCGGGAGTCAATCTCTTGGCATCCGGGTGTAGCTTGTAGGCAATAGGAGCCCCCATGAAGACTTTGTCGCACGGCACATTCAGGCGATCCAGCGTTAAGAGTAGGCACACAACAACCGTCCAGATAAGCGAGCCTTCCAGCGACCTCGAATTCAACTTCGTCAGCAGTAGCACCATCCCTCTTGCCAGAGTTCAGCAAACTTCCGAATGCTTTGACTCCCAAGAACACCAGCAATGAGGAGCGCCACAGCCAAAAATGGAGCCGACAAAAAACAGCCTTAGAATGTTGCGGTAGGCTGCGTTGCAGTGTTGGGAGCCAACTTGGATCGCTTTCGGGAGTAAAGAGGAATGCATCTCCCCGACCAGCGGCGCCATAACCGTAGTTGAAGGACGCCTCCATTTAATTCGCCAATCCGAGCATAGCACAAAAGTCGGTATCCATCGACCAAGAATGATTTGGTCAGGGCATTGTCGTTCTTCCGAAATATTCTTGGACCAATGCACTTGCAACTGAGCGCAAAAGGAAGTCTGGATGCGGCTTGTAGTCGGAAACTTCAACTTGGAGATGTCGTCCGTCTGGTATGAGATGGACTTGCTGCTTCAACAGCAGGCTGTACGGATGGTCGATTCAAAGCTCCCTTTGCCGAGAGGTTCATGGACACCTTGCGATACTCTGTTTCTCAAATCCCTGGTGGCACAGACTTCTTCCGCGGTGTTGATCTCCGCTTTCTTGACTTCTTGACCACTTCGTTCACAGATCGGACTTGGTTGGATTGCCGGAAGTTCCATTCCATGTGGCACCTTTGATGGGATGTAGAAGGAGATAGCCTTCTTGTCTGCTCAAGAGTAGAGGAGCGGCAAGTTGGATTCTGCTCAAGATCTTTGAAGTCAACATCGGTCGTACCATACGCACGCCATTTCAAGTAGTCGGCAACGTGGTGTTGTTGGATGCCGGCCAAAGCACTAGGTTGGAAGCGAGCCGCCTTGGTGTATGTCCTCTTGTGCAGCCAGCTCATAAATTTGACGAAGAGACGATGGTAATCCCGGTTGTACTTGGGCTGTTCCGTGGGTGCTTCAGGCAAATCCGGCACGTCTCCAACCCAAAGGCTGCTCCAGCATTGGCCATGGTGGAGGAATTGTTTGGTCAACTAAGCAATTGTTGGTTTGGTTGAGTTGGAATTTTGGCAGAGTTTCCTTTACAGAGTAGAAGGAATGAAAATAATGAGCTCAAACTGAGGAAACTGAACTGAACTGAACTGAACTGAACTGAACTGAACTGAACTGAACGATCGCTTGGATCCATACGATCCGTACGTTGTTTGCCTCTTTGCCGCTAGTAGCTGGCTAGCGCTACGGGATTGCCTTGAGTATGCTGCAACGTCGTAGGATCCAACGAACGATTCGTACCAATGGCTGGTTGAGAGTATCTTTCTGCAATGGTTGGATCGGATGTGGGAATGGGCAGGTATGTTTGGTGTTACTTAAGCGAATATTGGATCCTCTCAGTATGTGGTTGGTCTTTATGGGCCGTCCTTATATCTTCACTGTTGCAGTTTATTTAATATTGCGAGTCTTATTGAGAGGATCTTTGTTTCAATGACTGCCGATACCATACATCCTCTACGTAGCATACCCTCATGGATCCTGAGGGTATGTAAAGTTACCTATGAGTGGTGGGAAGCACATACTGACACTGTGCAACTACTGTTGCAGAAACGCAGTACCGGTACCGTACAACTGTACCGCTACGACTGCATGGTAACACTAACTCTATTGTAGATTCCAAAGATACGTTGAAAATCCAAGGCGGCGAAGCCCACCGTCGAAGCCAATGCATGGCCAGAGTAGCTACTAGCTAGCTCTAGCTAGTACTGTAGTCCACTCACTTGCAGCAATCATCGAACAGATCCATGTACATCAGTCGCTTGCCCAGTTATCTTTGCCGTCACCTCAGTGCAAGTGCTAGTAGGAGCAGTCTCAGGAACTTTCACCTTGGGCTTGTTTTGTTCTTGTCGAGCCGCAGTGCTGCGCGTTCCTTTTCTTTTGTGTCAGCCCCGTCTCTTGTCTTGGGCGTTTCTTCGTCGACAGTCACAAGTGCTAGTACTAGTACTAGTACCTTCAGGGGTGTTTCTTCGTCATTCCCTGTATCCCGGCTCAACATGATGTCAACAAGCATAACATTCGACAAAGTGGAAGATGAAAAGGAGGTGACCACCACGATGGTGATTGGCAAAAAGAGCGTGCTTTCAGAAGTTGCTCTGGCGGGAAAATTGGGCATGGAAAAAGACACCGTGGAAGCCATCATGAACGCCATTGACGGCCCCTCTGGTGCGACTAGTACATTTGTTGGAAAGAACAAGGTTGCCATTGGCATTATTCCCGAAAAAGTCTCCCGGAACAACCATCCATGGTCGGTTCACGCCATTACGGAGATGGTAAAGAGTCACATTCCAAAGGGTCAAACCAGTCAGATTATCATGGTCGGAGCGGATGCTGTGAAGTACCAAGGAGCCTTGACGGCTGCTGTCGCCAAGGCATTCCCAGTTTATTCCAAAAAGACCACCGAAGCGTCTCGCAAAGGAGAAGACGAATCTCAGAAAAACAGTCGGAAAATTCACATGGCTTTGTGGGATGAAAAGGGGGCTCCCCTGGCATGTCCGCCTGATGCAACCACATCTGCATTGGCTGCTGCAGAAGGAATTCAATTGGCGGCAAGACTAGTGGATTCCCCACCGGAAGAATTGACAACAGATGCCTATGCTGCGGAATGCAAACGGCTGGCAGAGGAACTGGATGGAGTCAGTTTCAAAGAAATTGTCGGGAATGACCTCTGCGAAAAAGGATACGGTGGCATTTACGGAGTTGGCAAAGCAGCAGTGTGCCCACCAAGATTGGTCATCATGGAGTACACCCCACCTGGTGCAACCCCCGAGGGGAAAACCATTTGTCTGGTGGGAAAGGCCATTGTCTACGATACAGGTGGACTCTCGCTCAAGCCAAAAACTGGTATGTGCGGAATGAAGGCCGACATGGGTGGAAGTGCAGGATTATTGGGGGGCTTTGTCAGCGCTGTCAAAGCAGGGTACCCCAACAAATTAGTGTACCTCGTTTGCATGGCGGAAAACGCTATAGGCCCCTCTGCCTTTCGCAATGACGACATTTTGACCATGTATTCTGGCAAGACGGTGGAAGTCAACAATTGTGATGCCGAAGGCCGACTTGTGCTGGGCGATGGAGTTGCCCACGCATCCAAGCACATTGAAAACCTGGACCTTATCGTTGACATGGCTACTTTGACCGGTGCTCAGATGGTGACGACTGGTCAAAAGCACGCTGGAATATTGACAAACAAAGCGGAACTAGAAGTCAAGGCTGTAGCAGCAGGACTCCAGTCGGGGGATCTGGCATATCCAATGCTGTATGCTCCCGAGTTGCTGAAGAAGGAGTTCAACTCCAAGGTTGCCGACATGAAGAATTCCGTCAAAGATAGGTCAAATGCTCAATCTTCTTGTGCCGGTCATTTCATCGAGGCTCATTTGGACGAAAACTACGAGGGAGGTTGGCTACATGTGGATATGGCAGGGCCAGCCACTGAAAACGAACGTGGCACAGGATACGGCGTTGGCCTGGTTCTTTCGCTTCTAGGTGTTGCCGGCTTCTAGTTGAACGGGCCATTATGAAGCAAAGAAAGCATCACAATATCTTTTAACTAGAATCTAGAACGACCATCAAAAGATTGATACTAGTATCGACGTTCTTCCTTGCGGTTGCATGGTGTGTTGGCACTAGGAGGGCACTGGTACATGACGTCGGATAGGGATGATAATAGTACAGTACCGGTAGTGCTGTAGTGGATCGGTGAAAAGCCACCATCTTTCACACGAAGGGTTCAACACACGTATCACATGATGTGCGTCGGCGTTGATACTGCCAAACTGTCTCGTGTCAAGATTTGATTAGTTTTAATCTAAATTCAACAAATCGTGTATCGTTCTTTTAGCACCACACATAGCACGTTAGAGCCAGTTGATCGTCGACGAATGATTCAATCATTCGAATCTTGCCCGCAGCACAATCCTCTCACAAATCGACTAGTATTCCAAACTCACACATTGGCACACATTAGGAAATCTGACACTTTTCAATTTCCAAGGCAATGGGCATCATTCAAGCTGCAACGATCCTCGTTATGATTCTTAGCGTTGCGGCGGCATCGAAGCGATCATCCCGAAAATTCAGGCAAAAGACGAACCTTCGCATTGCAACAGTAGATTGCAAACGTGACGGTGACGGTGACTGTCCGCAAATCCGTTGCATGCTCGCACCGTGTCCTCAACTAGTATGCCACGATGGCCAGTGCCTCCCAGACAGCGTCGTTTGTGGGAACAATGTCTGCGAAGAAGGCGAGGTTTGCTGCAACGGGTTCTGTGGTGCACACGGGAACAACGTTTGCCCTCCAACGACCGAGTTGCACTCGACGTCTTGTAAGGATGCCCCTGGTGGATGTCCTGAGGTAAGCGGCTTGCCTCATCCCTTTCGACTTGGTGCTATTTCGAAACTGCTCTCATGGTACTATCAAATCTCTTCTCCCGGAATCGAATCCACAGTGCAAGAGAGACATTGATTGTCCCATGCCAATGTGCTTGCCAGGCGTCTACTGTCCGCAGTTTGTGTGCGAGGATGGCCAATGCGTTGACAAGGTTGATCACCAGCAGGGATCTGAATGCGAGCAAGACTACCATTGCCCTCAGCCTGGTTGTCGACCTGGACACTTCTGTCCCACGTTCGCTTGCAAAAGAGGTCAGTGTTTTGAGAATGAACTTGTTTCTTGCCCTCAAGACACCAAGTTGTGCCCGGACGGATCCTTTGTCTCAAGAGCAGGTCCTGATTGCGGCTTTGCTGAGTGCCCTCAACTGTATATTAAGTGTCGGGAACAGCAAGATTGTCCACAAGTTCGCTGCAGGTTGGGAGCCCCTGGCTGCCCTGAATATCACTGTGACATGGAGAGAGGCGTTTGTGTTGATCTGAGCCAAGACGAAGCCGGTGAAAGTTGCGGCCCAATAGTCTGCGGAAAGGATGAGTTCTGCTGCAACTCTTCGTGCGGCACGTGTGCTCCAAAAGCAAATGGAATTTGCACTCAACAAGTCTGTGATTCTGAAACTCAGATCGTGGAGCCTTCGAACGACTTGGCACAGGGACCTCCAATCAGCTGCTGCAAAGATCCCAGACCCTCTGACGCGGACTGTGGAAGGTCTGGCTGTCACTGTTGTGGTGATGGAAAGTGGTTACTTGGAAGCAGCGGGCCCACGGTGGCTTCCAGTGAAGCCTGTGGCGAGCTTCGGGTTTCTGAGCCGTGCAACGTCGTGGGAACGCTCGAAACTGCATGTCGTGAGGATGCTGACTGTCCTGCCTTCACCTGTGAAGCAGCGCCTTGTCCCTCTACTGCCTGTAAAGAGGGAAAGTGCGTTCTAGTCAAACACTGACATTCGTTCGGTCGGTAGAACGACAAAGTAAGTGTAGTAAACAAATGCCGTCATTGTTCATGAATTGTGTGCAAATCATAGCGGACCCATCCCGCGGAGGGACGTATCGTGGCATAATATACATAGAATGCGCCAGGAAACATAACAATGGAACTTGTGAATAGAAAGTGACAGAGGAATTGTCGCTTCTTTGTGTGCGCTCCTTGCTGTCGCCCTTCTGCCTCAGCTGGGAATGTTGGCCTGGCTCCTGTAGCCTAGACTACAGTATTTAATAGTAGAGCTAGCCAGAGACAGGAACGACCTGGATGGGGTCTCGCCGTCTCACCATTCATGCGGGATTCAAGGCAAGAGGCCGCAAAAGCTCGGACTCGACTCCCAAACAACAAGACAAAGACGAAACAACACCAGCACTACGAAGGCTCCCCTCGTATTGCTCTGCCACCCGAAAAGATGTACAGGAGGTCTCTAGCTGTCCTGGCAAAGCGCACTGTTGTTCGAGATCCGCGGAAGAAAGCTGCACCGATGGTGGTTCGGGCAAGTGAAGACAAGCAAGTAGCTCCTCAACCGTCGGCAAATCAATCTCCGTTGCCAATCTCTCCTCCACAGCAGCAGCAACCACCATCCACTGGTGCGACGCTTGGCTTCTACATGATGGCTGGAGTTGGAGTTAGCCTTGGCTTTGCCCTCGTTGGATCCATTCTTGGCTAGCTAGCTATGATGTACTACCTGTAGCTACTCGATAGCGATCTGATTTAAAACAAAAAAAGCCAGCCAGAACTGTCGCTAGAAAAACACCCATCAAAACTCCCTCTGTTTGGGCAGATTTTATTCCTTTGGAACACAAGAAATCGTCAGCTTCAGTTGAACTGGCCAGAAAGGTAGGTTACTAGCTAGCTCGTAAGACCCAACTAAACCATGACAGTTCCTATTTCATTAATTTCTTTCACAGCTAGTACTTTTTTTGGATTTGGCATCAGGTGCACCAGGAACTTTGGAAGAGACTCCGCCAAGAAGCCCACTTCCCTCATTCCTAGATGCGATGATGCTCGAACTAGCGCACACACACAATTTTTTTCTTTTTCACATATAATGGTTCGAATGGCCACCAAACTCCAACTCCAGGACCTTCGAACCAGCCTCTCGTTCACCGGCTGCAATCACATAAGCAAGCGCAACCATCATCAATTCATTCATTCGTAGTTCTTGTTCGTATCTCTCTTCTCTAATCTTCGTCGTAATCATCTTAGTCACCGCGCCAACCGCAAACAGTGACAGCAAAAAACCTTTCTTTGTTTCGTTTCTTGCCAAAGCAAATCTTTCATTTAATCTTCGTCGTTGTTGTCGGGGGGAAACAAAGGCCTCGTCCTTTACCTATTACCAAAGCGCTGAATGGCCCTTCCATGCTCGTCCTTGTTGCTGATGAACAGCTCGATGTAACGAGTTCCCATCGACTTGCGATGTAGTTCCATGGCCTTCTTGGAGTCATCTGGGGAAATGAAACCAACATACGCCTCGCCAGTAGCTCTTCCGTCGCTACGGTAGGTGAGCACAATGCTGTCTGGGACGGGGTTGTATCCGTCAAAGAACTTGAAAATGTCGTCCTTGGTCGAGGAGAAAGGCAATCCTCTCATCCTCAAAAAGCCAGTATGTTCTCCAATTTGGATTCCTCCTCCGGTGCGTTTCATGCTAAGTTGAGGGCCGGATCGGCCTCCAACACCCGATCCTATTCCCCTCTCAACCCCTCCGGAACCCATGCCCATTCCAGGCATCATCCCTAGTCCGCGATGTCCCCCCATCGAATCAGCTCCCCCCTGAAGCTGGTCCCTTTCACGTCCATGGAGAAAGTTAACCGATGACAAGCCAGATGTGGTACCGCCCCACATGTTGGAGTCAGAAGACATGGGACCGCTCTCCCCACGCCTCGATCCCCCATCCTTCATCGACTGAGGCTGCTGTTCCTTCAAGTGCTGCTGCGAGATCACCGACGAACCGAAACAGAACGAGTTGAAAAATGAGCGCCAAACCAGCACACATTCGAGCTCCACTGTTGCCCCAACCAACGTACCGCAGCGATCGCTTCGTAGTAGTCGGCTCTGGTGGCCTGGGTGATCTCGACGTATCGCCTGCCGACTGACTGACGATCACTGCGAATGTCAAAGAGGAAACAGCGGCAAGAGGAGGTGAGTCGAACAACAAACGACAAAAAGACCCAACGACCGTCATGACTGTGGCTCCGCAGCCCAAGAAAAAGATCCAGATTCGCATCAAGACTCGGCAATCGATCACCAGAGCCTCTCAGCCAGTCATTCCATCGCATGACGTACCGCTGAAGTCCCATCTGGTGGTCCATGAGGTTGGCAAAGAGGACAAATGCCACACCCTGACCGACAATGAGAACATCGAGAACCACGAGCCCCTGAAAGAGCCCAAGAATGTCTTCCAAAGAAACATCAAATGGCAGGCCTTCCAACTTGACACAGGGAAAGAGACCCAAAAGCGACTCGAGCGGATCCGTGGAACCTCCCAAACCGGGAATTCCAGGAGGAAGGTGCTCCATCGTCGTCGTTGCACCAGCAGGTGAAGGATATCCGGTTAAAACTCGTCCGTGATGAGCGTGCTGGTAAGTATACTGGTGATACCTGGTATATGAAATAGCGGATACAAGTGTAGCAAGCAATTACAAGTACAGATGGTACATGCGATCCGTAGTGAATTGCGTTGCGTGTGTCGATGGACGTAGTGGCCAAGTCGGTGTTGTCGTTCCAAACCACAACAGCGAGTAGCACACCACACCGCACCCCACACAGATCCGATATCAGACCAACCCAAAGTGACAGGGGAAACCCCAAGATGATGAGCGAGAGTATGGAATCAGAATTGATTGCAAAATAGTAACATGGAAAGGTTGAAGAGGCGCTGTTGAGAAGCAGTGGTCTCCCTTCGACCAACAAAAAGCCGCACGAGGAGATATCCACAAACGAAACGAACAAGCCTGGACGACGATCGAGAGGTGGCCAGACCGATCTTCACACGCCAGCAACATGAGCGAGGCGTTGTGTGGCTCTCAGTGACCGAAATTCGCATAACACCACGCCGGTCCGCACCTTGGCGAGCCGGTCTCACTGTCACAACGTAGGTGCTATCTGGAACACGAGATCGAATGCCAGAGAAATGACTCTCCAATCAAAACACAGCATATGAGCCCGGAGCCGCCAAGCCACACGTTGAAAACGACCGTTGTGAAAAACCGTTACATTCGTCTGGACTGTGTACGACAAAAACAGAGCGAAGGACGAACCAAACAAAGATCCAAGCCCAGGACCCTTAATTACCAAGGTTCGTCTCAGGGGCAACCCAGAAAAACCAGCAATATGATTGTACATGGAAAAGTACACAAAGCAGGGGTTCGAAGTTCGAAGAGAGCAGAAGGAACAGCCAACCACACCCAATAGACAGTCATGTGTTCGTACGTTTTACTTACCCATAAGCATCGTTGTTGTTAAGTGAGTGGTACTGGTACGCCATTGCGAGCTGTTGTTGCTGGTGGAACGCCCAAGGATCAATCGGCTGCCCAACAACTGGTTGCTGCATCAGCACTTGCCTCGCATACTCTTGTTGCTGCAACGCCGCCACAGCAGCAGCCTTGTGAGACTGCTGCTGATGATGATGTCGTTGAATGCTGACAGCACACGGAGTGTTGTCAGGTACAGTCTTCATGTTTTCGTTGTTTTCTTTCCCCTGCCCCGTGGCCATGGTCCTGCGAGGATCATTCGAATTTTTTTTTATGAGACGGAGAGAGAAGAAATTCCGCCTGGTCGCGTTTCGTTTACGGCGCTACTGTGCGACAAAAAGTGACATTTCTTCGGACTGGGACATTTGAAAGGACTGGTTTAAACTTTAATTTTAAGATAAACTGATTACTGTACTCTTTCTTTACAGTAGAAGGTATTAATAGTAAGACAGAGATGCCATCCCTTTGACATAGCATTATAGCATTCCAGAGGCAATAAGATCTAGACTAGTAGGCTAGACTAATCTATTTTTTAAAAAGTACTCTAGTAAAGTATACTGTACCGTACAGAAGTACTAGAAAAACGACATTGGAATCATTAGAATGATCACAGCACTAAATCTGTTTAGTCTAATGGCGAACGGCTGCTCCTGCGGGTAACAAAAAATTTACACACCATACAGGCACATGTTGGAACGTCTCATGGGACCACCGAATAAAACAATTGACAGTAAAGTATTGCTATCTTTTTTTTAAGCTTGGATTGCAATTTGCTAAAGCCATACGGTGGTATTCGTTGTCGACCGACTGGTGTTCGGTGTGGTCAACGCACTCACTCCAGTGCAGTGCGCGGATTCAAAGCTCGTCAAAATGTACGGTACATGTAGTCTATGTTATAATCAAGGTGAAAGTGGTGGCAGTGATGGAAACTCACAATCTAAGCGACATCACAGACACGCGTTTTGCTCCTAAAGAGACATACTTCTTGGTCACTTTGAGCTGGGAGCCTTTCTTTTGGCGCCAGATCGATCTCCAGATAAAAAAGGACAATCATGACGAACTGAGCTACGAACTACCGGTCTGTACCATCATCTATCTTCCGATCGAAAAAGGATCGACAATGGCGCTTTTCTTTGAAAAAAATCTGATTCTTGGTGGTATTATTACGGGTGAAGTTGGTCAGGAGTCAGCAGACGACCGGGAGCGGTTCCCTTATCAAGCTAGACCACGACGGCCAGGCGTCGATTGAAAACAGCGCTCTCGGAATGCCAAAGTCGAAGAACGAATAACTACCCTCCGTTTCTCCTGCAATAAGCGTAAAATGATTTTAAAAAACTTGGAAAGGGAGCGGCCATGTCGCAAGCAAACCAACAACCGTGACGGTTGCGAGGTGAATTAGTGTCTCTGGCTTGTCGTACCGTGTGCCATCCGGGCCTTACTTTCGCTGAAAAGGCGGATGAGTATTAAAAGTGGGCGCTGAGGAACTGGAAGAAAGTTAGTCGAGGGCGCCCAGTCCCCAGTTCGACAAGCGCCAACCGACGAGAAAACAAAAGCTTCCACTGCTACCGGTATGGGAACAGAGCCCATGTCACCGGTACCAGGGATGGTTGTACTGGCTGGTATCCTCGCGGTCATTCTGAAGGGGGAAAGTATCAACTGCTAGGAAAGCTACTGGCCACCGGTAGCTACTAGTAGGTCTGATTGGTGCTATACGATCCTAAGCTACAGAAACATTCCTCAGATGTACGCCGTGGACAATGGTTTTGCCTGAAGTTGTGACGCTGAAGGAGATGCTTAGCCTACCGTGCTAGGACAGTGTCCTCAACCTATCCTATTACTTAGTTACGGGTACATTCCTCTTATATGTACACCGTGGGCAATGGTTTTGGCTGAATTTGTGACGCTGAAGGAGATGATCAGCCTACTAGGACAGTGTCTTCAAAACACCGTGGCTGTTTTCTCACAGCCTTTGCTGGCCACCTTCCAATCGAATACCGGTACGTATGGGTTCTCCGTTTCTTGGATGACACTTGGAGGCGGCTTCAGCTGCAAGCATCAGCAACGAAGCAACGACGTGTTGTTTCGGGTGTCGTACCGAAGAAACATCCGTGGCTCTGAACTCTTTGGCAACGCTTCAAACTAAACCAGTAGCTCAAAATTTCTTATCTACATTTTGTTTGTTTAGAGCGCTTTACCGATCGTTTAAAAGACATCCTTCAGCTCCATAGATTTTCCCGCCTTTGCAGCAGCCTCAAACGCGGCCTTTGAACTAACAACGGCAACGGAGGGATCCTTGATCTGCTTCAGACGTTCGGCAAAAGATCTGAAGTCGCTTGCTTTGGTGTCCAGAATTGCATCTCGTTTCATCTGACGGTATTCAGCGCTTTCATTTACCAACCATCGCTGCAACGCAGTGAAACCCTTCTGATCCGGGCTCAATGCCCCGTCCTTGTCACCGATTGTACCAATGATGGCAGTAGCCAATGCATCAGGATCATTTTCCAGTGCGTCGGCTGCGGCCATGAGGGCATCTGCGGCTCCATCGTAAACATCAATGGTCTTGTCCAGATTGGGATCACGATAGCTCAAAAATGAAAAGAAGCCCGAGAAAGAAGAAAACTGGCAGAAACCACCGTATGCACCTCCCATAACACGCACGTAATCCCACAAATATCCAGTCCTCAAGAAACGAGCAACAACTTCGGCTGATCCTGGAACTGTCTCACCTTCGTCGAACAGCAATCCGGACTTCCCCACATATGAAACCTGGGTCGGAACTACAAAACCTTCGTCCTTGATCGGAACCGTTTCAGCCATGCGCTTCTTGGCTTCAGGAACCCAGGGATGAATCTCTTTCAAGTGATTGTTCATCTGGGGGCCATCCGCGTCTCCTGGTAGCTCCTTCAGGAAGCTCTCGACAGTTGGTTGCACAGTCTCCAATACTTTTGCGTCACCAGTAATGTCCAAGAACATGCCACTGCGAACAGATTCGTTCTCGAGAAGTGTCTTTCGGATGTTTTCCAAACGTGCCAAAAGGGTCGGCCAATCTTCTTCAGCCTGCTTCAGGAGTTCCTTGACCGTATCGAGGTAGGTGATACCGCCGGTAATCTCGTCAATGTATCCAGCAACACGGTAGCGCGCCTTCATTCTGTTGTTGATGGCCGCGTGCCCACTGCTCTGAATCATTGATTCCAGGCGAGAACGAGATTCTCTCAACATCTCAACGACTCTGCTCTGGGAGTCCAATCGAGCTTCGGTCATCATGAGTTTCATGAGCGACAGGAGCTCGCTGGTCTTGTCACTGGTGGCTTTTCCTTGAAAGTATAGCTTTGTGCACATGTGCTCGCCCTTTTCGACGGTTTTGTCGCCTCCTTCAGGATGGACAGCTGTTGTCAGAAGACCGACACTGATGCCGCCCGTGTCTGTACCAATTGTCTGCGACAAGGCAACGGGATCATATTCGCCAGCGCCGGTTTCCTTCAGCATCCTTCCGAAGAGAGGCAGGAGAGGGACATCATCGAGGGGAAGCACAGAAAGGTCAATACCCAAATTCACATACGCAATTCCTGACGTGGAACCGAGTTCATGACGGACAACCGTGACACCGGACCCATTCTCATTTTCAGATACTTCAATAGGGTACTCCGTCTCTTTTCTCTTCAAGTCACTCAGTTCTAGACTGGGAATTGTGGCGCGAGCTTCAGGTGGATCTTCTGAGGCTTGCAGTTCCTTCAACTCAGCAGTCTTGTCAATCACACTTTGGATTTCGTCCTCCGAAAGCGACTTCTTGATTTCGGCCAACCGCTCTTCTTCATCCTTTACCAACTCCTCTTCCAAAGTTTTCGAGGGAGCCATCTCCACAGTGGATCTGTGCATATTATCTGCCAAAAATTCCTTTGCCATGTCTTGGAATACCTTCGATCCGGACTCTGCAATCTTGGCTTTGAGCTCGGCGAGGGGCTCCTCGAACTTCAGAGCTTCCGTGGGAGATTCATCGTACAGCCACTTGCTCATAGATCCCAACATGAAACTGAGCCCTTTGGGGAAAGAGCCAGTATTGAATTCACGCATCTGTATTGTACGGCACGAGGACAGAACAAGTTAGTACGTCCTGCGACCCGACATACGTATCACGACCTCGCCAACAGGTTTGTCACTATTTGACCTCGTACGACGGATACTCACCTGGAACTCGATTGTATTCATCGAGGATGCAATATCCTCATCCGTGAATCCCTCGGCCACAACCTTGTCAATCGTGCTAATGATCAGTTTCTCGACTTCGTCAACCTTTTCGGGTTTGATTCCCTTTAGTCCAACGGAATAGGTGGCTTGCAAGAGTTCATCCATGAGACCTCCACCTGTGACACTCTCCCCCAGGGCACTTTCCATGAGAGTCTTGCGCAGAACGCTTTGAGTTGTTCCCATCAAAAGATGATCCAGAATATTGAGAGTGAGCTCTTCAAAGGCAGACAGAGGTTTGTCGTTGATCAGCCAGTTTACATTGAGCATGTGTGTTTCTGGTTGATCGGCTCCAGCGGGGTAGGGCTCTTGCAGCTTGATGGGAGCATCGTACTTTTTGGATTGCCACTGAATCTGACTCTTGACACGGCTTTCGGGTGTTTCGTCGAATTCATTCAGATATTCATCCATCAGTTCCAGTCTTTTGTAGACATCATCGTCCCCACTAAAGTAAATACGGGCATTGGCAGGGTGGTAAAACTTGGCGTGAAAGTCGGCGAATTGTTCAAAGCTGAGGTCGGGAATAACACGAGGGTCACCACCAGAATCGACACCGTAGGTATTGTCTGGAAAGATACTGCGTTGAGATTCTCTGTTGAGTAAACTGTCTGGACTGCTGTAGACTCCTTTCATTTCGTTGTAAACGACCCCCTTGTATGTAAGTGGTGCATCCTTGTCTTCCAACTCCAAATGCCATCCCTCTTGGGCATGGACCATGGGATCGCTGACAGCACGAGGATGAAATACGGCATCGCTGTAGACATTGATGAGATTGTAAAAGTCCTTTTCGTTTTGACTGGCCACCACATAACAAGTACGATCCGGGTACGTAAAGGCATTCAGAAAGGTTTGGAGCGACCCCTGAAGGAGTTGCACAAATGGGTCCTTGCTGATGACATTGAATGTTGGAAGAAAAAGAAGACAAAAACCAGTGAGTTTCAGTGTTGGATCCTGCCGATACGAGACAATGCCACAAAGAGACCAAAAAACTTACGTTTTATACTTTCGGCTTCCGCAAAGGACCGAGTGTTCCAAAATGTGAGGAACACCGGTGCTGTCCGAGGGCGGTGTGCGAAAGGTGATTCCGAAGACCTTGTTGTCGTCATCGCTGCTGACCGACAAGAGCTGTGCTCCACTCTTTTTGTGTTTGTAGAGGGTGCAGTAGGCTCCGTATTCGGTGACCGTGTCTTTGCTGAGAACGTCGTAAGCGGGGTGGGTGACCTCGAGTGTTTTTTCCAGGTCGGCAGCGACCGCAGAAGATTGTCGCATCGCGGTGATGCTTTCAGCGGTTCGACTCTCTCCACGAAATCGACCCAAAAGACTGGGACTCGATCGAGCTCCCCAAAAGGGCATCCGGGCCGCATGGCTCGAAGCCGCTCTGCTAGCCGCCGCACTGCGAGTGGCAGTTCCCAACGACGCCACGGAAAACGCCGTCACGCCGGCCCGTTTGATCGCCATGGACCAGGCCATCATGATAAAGGCAACCGAAAACAAAAAAGAAGGAGCTCGGCTGCAACAACAACAATATCAACAACAATGTCAAGGTGAGAACCATAAATGATGCTACAATCGTGCAGGCGTCACGATTGAAGATCCAATCCAAAAACAGAATGACAAAATGTCATCTTTTGTACACACCTTGCAGTATTCATCTGAAGCATTCGAGGCTCTAAAATAGAGGCAGGGTAAAAGAAAGAAGATGTTTGACCAGGAACAAACAAGTCAAGATATTGTAAGAAAACCTGTATCCAAGTTTGTTTGAATGAATAGGTGCTGTGTTGCTCTCTGCGATACTAGTAGAGTCAGGCCGAACTCTGCTGATGCTGTCGCTGGATACGATCACCACACTTACTCAGTTGCAAAGATCTACTCGAGTACACAATAGATATGGATTGTATCCTTCACGATTCTTCTTCTTGGTCCTTGACAGCTGGCGACATTATTCCATCATCGTCGAAAGCTGACGATGGCACCAACGCAGTTCTCTGACAAGTGGAATGGGATCTTTCGTTCCTGTTCTTTGTTCTTCTTGACCACAAAGGATAGGGATTGATATGCCTCCTGGCTCGTCTCCGTTTCCATAAATCTTTTATTACCAACACCTAGTATTCGCGCGCTCCGCGCGCTCATCCCTTTCTCTGCTTCGCCCCGATCCTCATTCATGCGAAAAATGTGAAGAACGCAAGGCGACTTTCATGTGCATGTACATGCGTTGACTGTATCCCGTCAATACAATACTAGTCGAATACGTAGACTTCTACAGAGGCCTCTAAGTAATGCGCGCGGGGTATAATTCAAACCTCCACTCCCCATCGGTACCCTTACCCCTAAAAGCAAATCGTCTCCGGGAGACGAAATACTGTGCCGAGCTCACTGCATTCACACGGATCCACGGCATGCAAGCGTTGAGGGTGGCTCCCATGATTTCCACCGTGGTACGTGGTACCTGGGACCGTACTGTACGGTACCTTTACTGTACGATGTATAAAAGACGCACTCAAGCCTGTTCCTCCAGTACTGGTACCGTACCGTTCCGTACCGTACCGTACCGTACCGTACCAGCGGCACAACATGACAAGTCCAAACGAAAAGGTGTTGCTGTTATGGGAGCAATTTTGTGTGTTGATGCCACCCACCAAGAATGGACTCGCCTCAACCTACAAGTCCATGACAAGGACAAGAAGGGGGCAAACATTGAACGCTCAAGCAAATTTGAGGGACATGTATGATACCCCTCGAGAGGTCTAGACTCTACTCTAGAAGTAGTCTGCAACTGGGCACCAGGGAGGCGGTGGTTGCGCTGCGTATGCACAATGCACAACCGCCACGGGCCCAGGAGCCGCGGCACCTCCAGCAACGCACACGAGGAGACCAAGAGGAACGGAGTCACAAAAAGAGCGCACTGGCTAATAGAACGACGAGCAAAAGGGGGCCGCATTGCTTGCAGCTGACTGACAGTTTCATGCACATATATCTATCAGCTATCAGCTACTATTAAGCTAGCTTATTACAGGCAACTGGAACATCTCTGGATCAGGCTTTTGACGAGTTCTCTCGTTCTCTCGTTCTCTCGGTTCCAGCTGCACCTCGCATCATTAGATCTATGGATCCTGGACTCTGGACTCGACGAAGTCTTGTCCTTCACTTACATACTTCTTGTGCCTTGTGGCTTGCGGTATCAGCGTGACTTATCCGCTGGGACGAGAGAAGCCAGAAGCATGCACCCAGCACGTTCATGTTTCACACAGAATCAAGTTTCTGGCAAGGGGACGGTTTGGGGGTTAGAGATCCATAATAACGTCCTCGTGCTCACCTCTGCTTATAATAATATCTCGTCGACATTTGTATAGGTACCAGTGACGAAAGAAGTTATAACACCTTGCTGGTATTGCTGAAGCTACCGGTACACATCATCGTACTGGTCAATGGCCAGGAGTCGCCAACGCCTCTCAAGCTGAATGGCTCCTTGTTCCTTTCCTTGTGAATGAATCAAGAAGCAAGCCAAGCAATCTAGCTAGCTAGTAGCTAGCTAGCTAGACTGAGACTCTACTAGCTAGCTCTGTCTAGCTAGCTAGCTTTAGTACTAGAAGTAGAGCTAGTTGGCGGTAGCCACGTACTGCAACTACCGGTAGCTATCTGGTAGCACAACCGTGCTGTTCATTGTACATTGTACAACCAACCGACAGAAATCAGACGCCCTCCCCTTTCGACAGCCACAGGCCCACGGGATACGTCGCTTGTGGTTCCGCCAAACTTTGGGTATTCGCTGCTTCCTTCCACACCGAGCAGCCTTCAGATTCAGATGGTTTTGTCAACAGCTTTTTATTCTTCAGCTAGACTGTGCATCCAAAGTCCAGGCCAAAAAGCAAGCAAAATAAATGAAATAAGCAGTGGTTTCCTGGCCCGCGAAGAACGAATCCGCTACAAGACAATTCGGTTCACAACCTTCGAATGCAGGATTTCTTCTGGTGACAAAAACGAACTTCAGCCACACTTGGGGCTATACTCTTCTCAGGTACATGTTGTCTGACCACCCAACTGTCTTACCTCAACAGACCGTTCCTTTAGAAAGAGGAACTTCGGAAAGAGGATTCAATGGAACGTCCAAGTCAGTCGTATGAACTTCGATGAAGCTAGTCATCGTTAGGTGTGTTAAAACGTAGGCTACCATTGCGTCATTCGAAAATAATTTCATATTTCCAATGTTAAAAAGCCCCTATTGTAATCAAATTGAACCCATGACGGGTCGGAGCCTTTGGAGGGAAAGGTGAACTGCTTCTACAAGAATGGAATTTTGTGTATCAGAATCGTGCAAGACCCATCACTTAACAATGGTTGAATTGATTCACTTCAAGGAACACATAGGTTAATCCATACAAACTCCATTGACATTTACAATGTGCTGGTTTGAACCAGCTATTGATAATTGGTACTTGACGTTTTCTACGAGTAGATACGCCCGTATAATTGGACAGTTTCCAAACTGAGCTCATGCAGCTGCTGTTACGGAACGGAGGATCTTCAATGAAAGACTTTGCTCCATCACTGCTTAAAGACTTAATGATTTGTCTTGTCCACATCACTGCCTGTAAGTCTATTGCGGCTTCCGTGCCTTGAAAATGATTTGAATCCATGTTCTAACAAGCCAATTGTATCTCCAGTCCAATTGTACAGGATGCGGGACGGTGTGATGTGAGACATCAACAGCCTTTGAATGACCTCAGTACTTGGGTTGAGTTGCTCGGATGGTCAGAATTAGATGGAGGTTCACTTGAAGAACCTTGAGCTTCTGTCTCAGCAGATGCAATGAGATCTGAATAGATATTGGCGAAGTCCATGATGACATTCAAAGGGAAACCAAAAGACTTATTTGGTGCATGTTGATTTTATTCGTATAAAGGTCTTGGGTGTCTGCTTCGACAACGAAGACAAAAGAATGGTTATCCCGCCCTACACTTTGCTGTACATTTCAAAATTGTATGCGGCTTCGCCTCCAAATCGACGGCAGCTTCTCACCGGTTCCATGAGCTTTCCATGATGGCTCAGACGCTCA
Organism: Seminavis robusta; assembly: GCA_903772945.1. Taxonomy (NCBI): domain Eukaryota; phylum Bacillariophyta; class Bacillariophyceae; order Naviculales; family Naviculaceae; genus Seminavis; species Seminavis robusta. Next base: position 81,803 of record CAICTM010000232.1, read on the forward strand.
GACGCAAGGTACCAGGCACCTAGCTAGGTAGCAACCGTACAGGAGCTCTACGCTCTACCGGTATGTAGGTGGTGTCCTGTGTAGCTCCAGCCACACGGTTCTTTCAGCGACTTTGAACCTGAATTGCTACGAGTACCGATTTACGTAGAATGCTACGGGAAGTGCAGGTTCATCAGTGGCTGATTCGTGGTAAACCCATTATGTGCCTACAGCTTAGCGTACACGGGGCCAATCGATCGTTTTTGCTCTTCGGGCAAACCGCAGCATAGGAGCCATCCCCCGCCGAGAGCAGTCGTCAAATCTCTCTTGGTTGCTAAAACTAGTCTTAGAAGAAGGCATCGGATAACAAGTTGAAGAATCTGTTTGAAGGTCAAAGCCCTCAATAATACAGCGGAACCCTCTGACTATTCTCTGAAAGCTCTTGTATAACATAGGCTTGCACTGCTCTATTGCATTCCCTTCCTTCTCTGCATTCGAGCTTCATGTTGCCAGCAACTCGAGCCTGGAATAGTCTCACAATTTCCCGAGCCAGAGAATCAAATCCCAATAGCAACAGCAACCGCAGCAGCAACCGCAGCAGCAACCGCAAGCAACCACAGCAGCCATCAACAGCACAAGCTCGTACAGGAAGCGTCTCATTACGCACCACCAAAAGCACCATTAATACCTCCAACTCGAACGCCGCAGCTTCTCGCGCCTTTGCCCAACAAGCCGCCCGAGCCACATTAGCCACAATGATGAATACCAACGCCGGTGCCAAGAATGCCCCATCCGGTTCGTCCGGTGAACAACCTCTCCACTGCGGTAAGTGGACCCCCGAAGAAGAGGCGTACGTGCAGTGCCTCATTGAAGAGTTCCAAGCGGGCTATTTGCCCATTCGCGAAGGCACCAGTCTCCGCAGTTTCCTCTCCAAGATGCTCAACTGCAAGCCCAAGCGCATCAGTAAGAAATTCGAGGGAAGCGACTACAATGGCAAGCAAGTCTACGTCAGCCAGCCCTACAAATTGACGGCCGAAGAAGCACGAGAACGTCGCGACCGATTGTGCACTCTGGAGCGAAAGTTTCACCAGAGTGTGGCCGAACTCAAGAACGCCGAAGGAGGAGGAGGAGGCAAACCATCCTATGAAGAACCACTCGATGCCGCCGCCGCTGCCATTGGAGGAGCCGCTTCTCTGCCCGGTGGCGCATCCGCATCGGCTCGCAACAACATGGGCGGCATGAACCTCTCCATGAATCCCATGAATATGAACATGAACTCCATGAATATGAATGCCATGAATATGAATTCCATGAATGCTTCTGGCATGGGAGTGGGAGCCATGGGGGGACAAATGAACCAGATGAATTCCATGAATAGAGCACCCTCTCCAAGTGTCCACGAGCCTCTCTTTTCCTCTGCTGCTGCTGGACAAGGAAACGCCTCCTCTTCATCTTCCCAACAGCAGCCTCTCCAGCAGCAACAGTTCCTCGAAGAATTGGCCTTTCAAGACAGCATGCTCCGTTTGCGTCAACAGCAAGCTCAGCAACAGGCAGCACAACAGCAGCAAGCCCAGCAACAGGCGGCTGCTCAGCAGCAAGCACAGCAACAGCAGCAGTCGGGACAAGGACAAGGAAATGGTTCCAATGGTGCTGCTGGATCGGCTGCTGCCGGATCCTACGTCGACCCCATCTTGGGAAGTCTCGCTCTCAGTCAGAATGCTGTCAACACCACTCCTTTAGCTGCTTCCCAGTACTGGAGACGTCAAGCACTCCTAGAGGCATCCACGCACTTGGACTCCCTTCGCATGGCCCAGGCTGGAGCCATTGGCATTCAAAGGCCGACACTCGAACCCGGTGGTCTTCGTGATCTTCGCATGCCGGCTCACCTCGGAGGAGCCATGCCCAACGGTGGACAGTTTGCCGATTCATCCTCCTCGGACAATGCTGCCGCTGCAGCCTCTCTCGATTCCTCTTTCCACAAAAAGCGCCGTGTCTCGGATGCTGCCACGAACATGACCTTGCAGCAGCAAATGGCCATGAACAAGGACAATTCCATGGCTCCCGGACCCGGTGGAAACATTGCGAAGCGCATGAGACGTGACGATGCCTCGTCTTCAGAAGAGCTACAACAACAGATTCAGCACCAACAGCAGCAGCTCGCCAACCTCCAAGGAGGTTTGGGACCAGGAGCACAAGGCTTCAACAACCAATTCCTTCGTTAGTCCCACTAACGAACGACAAAACCACAAAGAATGCATGGCGATGCGATGCGATGACATGCGAGGGGCGATGCAAAGGCGACAAAGACGACGAGGAAGGAAGGAAATCAATCAAGCAAAAAGTATGTGGCAAGTGGTAACAACAGCGGCCATGTCAACCCGCTTTTCCTTTTGTGTGTGTGATGGAGTGCCGTCGAAGAGGGACTGACAGCTCCATTGATGTATAAAGACGAATTCAATTAAAATGAAACATCCATAATAGTATCAATACCAAAAAAAATTCAAAAACAAAACTGCTTTGTGTGCTGCTTGTACTGTATCGGTATCTAGCTAGTATCAACACCAAAAACAATTTGCTCTGTATGCTACTCGTACTGCGGCTACTACATGTACCGGTAGGGATGTCGTGGCTTGGTCTCAAGTCAATACCGAACCCCATTTTTTAAAAAGGTTCAGGAAAACAAAGCTCTGGGACTGGAAGGGCCGGGGCGAGACCAATACCAATCCGGTGCCGTATTGCGACGTGAAATTACCACACCGCATCCTCGGTCACGTTGGTATCCAGAACACCAACAAAGACAGGAAGGAACTAAATCATGCAGCCATCCCTGGTGCGTGTTGGCTGTTTCTAGCTAGTTTTGCTGTGTTGGCTGATCCAAAGTGCATACCGGTAGGATCACTACACCGGTGTACGAGCTCAAAAGTAGGAGCACCTATCCCAGAGGTCGGCCCATAGGCAGCCGTATTGGCTACTCTTGTAATAAGAACCTGATCCTTAGTCCACCTAGCTAGGCCTCACGTCTGGCTCTCTGGGGCGGCTTTTGAGTGGGGCGTTAGCTTCAACGCCATGGTAACCTTTGTTTATATCGCATTCCTTGAATGCTGGATCTCTGAAGCTTTTAATTCGTACGGTGCGGTGCGGTACAGTGCGGTGCGCAGGTACAAAAATCGTCAACGAAAATTCTCTGCAAAATACTAAAAGACTGTCCACTGATAATTCAGAGGGAATATTAAGCAATACAACACTAAAAGTGTTCGGGGGAAGTGTTCAGGAGAAGTGTTCGGGAGCAGTGTTTGAGAGAAGTGAAACCAAATTTGCAGAGGAATGCGATTCTCAGCTTGCCTTTTGATAAAGTCAGGTGGAAGACCTTGGAATTAGCTGGCCTGCATGACATGCGCAGTGGTGGCCTGCCCATGTCATCCGGAGCGTAGTCCTACACTAGTGAACTGCGACAATACCATTGTGGATTGATTAATCTAACGATCTAAGAGATGTAAAGTTTGTATTTCCAAATAAGTGAGCAGTTATTGATTATTTTCTAGAATAGGCCCGCAATTTATAAAGCTGTAAAGCTGAATTGTAAGCTGTATCCCGTCGCACTCCCTAACAGCTGAAATGAAGCTGTAGCAAGAAACAATAGGAGAGAGTCCCCAGCAACGTGCTGAGGTAGATTACCATCCCATGAGGAGCTTCCGAATGACTGCAAACTGTGGAGCTGGCAGACCCTTAGTGAAGATGTCGGCCCGTTGGCTGTTCTAGAGTCGGAATGTACTTGGCCACGATGCCCTTCGACTCCCCGATATTCGACCTAAAGAAGTGGTACTTCAATGCCAAATACTTGTTGCGGGCTGACATCTTGGGAACATTCACAAGAGTGTCTCGAAACTTGGGGTTGTGGTTCAGTCATATCACACTGACAATGGCATCTACAAAAGCCAGAGCAATGTCCAACATCTTAGGGGCACACCATCAATCAATCAGATATCTGCAACACGGTGCCAAAGGCAGAATGGGTTCTGAGGGAGCCATTAGAATTGTAGTAACAACAGCTAGAACAATAGATGATCCATGCTGCACTTCTATGGCGCGGAAGTTGATGATGAATCTCCTTTGGCCTTTGCAGTCATCTCATGCGCTACCTTTACTACCACACTCGAATTCAGTCCACTGGCATTGCTCCCATTGAGTATATTTCCAGAACTGTCAATGATGGTCAAGTCATCAGAAATGCCCATCCATGGGGGTGCCCTGACTATGTTTGGAACCTCGGCTCACCAGTGAGGAGGAAAGATTCCACAATGGCAGCCAAGGTCCAGGAAGGCACAATATGTTGGCACCTCAGCCTGTCCATTCAGAAATTTTGGTTGATCCGCAACATTACAACGGATACCTTTCGCCCCAGTACATCTTGTTTATGATGATTAGGTTTGAAACAGTTTTACTCTTCAGAAGATCAACACACCTCCAGAATGGACCAACATGTGCATCTGTCCAACGCTTCGAAGACCCTTTTGTGAGGACACTCCACCTCCCTTAGCAGACGAGTGGCTTCCTCCAGAGGAACAAGGCCATCAAACACACGATCTCATGTTCTAGAAGCTTCGACAAGTGAGAAAGTTATGCAGGATGACAGAGCAAAACAAACAGGGATGTATCTATCATTTTCCAGCTCCGTCTCCAGCACAGCCCCAGGTTTCACACAGGCGAGATTCCAGACCGTCTGCCATTGCTTCAGACCCAACAATTGCCTTCGTCTTGGACAAGGGAACCTCCCATCGTCAGCACTCCCACCACAGATGTTCCCATCAAGGCAATCCCTGTCGCTGCCCACGTCGGAATCCCAGTAGGACAGCTCACAACAAGAAGCCTGAGATTCTGAACATGGACCCAAAACTGAAGACTTATGCACGCCCTTCATCCCTGCTCAGTTGTGCTTTAGCTATGACCTTTGGAATCACTCCAATTTCAGGGCACATGCTGCAAGCTCAGGTAACTCCTGGATATTCACCCTGGACCGACACCCAGGAATCGTTCATCCTGGCCTTCTTCAAAGCCCACTGGCTCTCAAGGCCAAAACTTCCAGAGACCCTGATCTCCCATCTCTGAAGGAATCTCTGATGGGACCACTTGCAGACCACTTCTGGGCAGCAATGGACAAAGAAATTCCAGCCTTGAAGGCAAAGGGACTTGGCACATCGTAACGTTCTTCAATGCCCTACACCTCAAGGCAGTTCCCGGAACATGGTACACGAATCAAGAGGTTACCAGATGCAATTGAACAAGTTCAAATCTAGATGTGCTGCAGAGGTGACCTTCAGTCCTATGAAGGCACCGCATATTTCCACTTGTCGGTTGGCCCACTGTTAGAGCCGGCCTTCTTCTTGCAGCTGCGCCATGGATGGGAATCGAGACAAGTTGATTTTACTCTTCTTTCTGTCAAGTCCTCAGCCTGCCGATCAGCCATTTGTACATGGAATTGCCCAGTACTATCGACCCAAAGATTATGAAGACAGGACTGTGTTTTGAAACTTGACAATCTATCTATGGGCAGATCGATTCACCCAAATTATTCTATGAGCATCTATGTCGTGGGATGATCCAACTTGTTTCGAAACCTCAGAAGCAGACCCCTGTTTATTTATTCATAAGGAGCATCAACTCATGGTATTAAATTATTGTGATGACCAAATCTGGCTCAGTCCGGACAATGATCTGATTGAGCCTATGTTGGACAGCTCCAGAAGTTGGATATGATCTCACCATGGAAGACAAGGGAGACATCTTTGGATTCCTTGGTATTAATTTTGAAAGACAGGGAGACAATGTGGAATTGACTCAAAGGGGCTCATCAACAAGGTTATTGAATACACTGGCATGTCTGAAGCCAGCTCTAAGTTTCTCCTGCTGCCACCGATCCGCTCGGCGCTGACAAACTGGGTGCCCCATTTGAAGAAGAGTGGAGCTATCCAGCTGCAGTTGGGATGCTGCTTTACATTGATCCAACACTCGCCCAGACATCACCTTTAGTGTACATCAGGTAGCAAGATTCAGCCACAACCCAGGCATTCCATGCTCAAGATCAAACGAATCATTCGGTACTTGATTGGCACAAGTGACAAAGGCATTTGTTTTAGCCCTAAACTTGATCAAGGACTTGATTGTTGGGTGGATGCTGACTTCCGGTTATATGGATATGAGGATGATCAGGATCCTGTTTCGGTCAAGTCTCGCACTGGTTTGTCTTGACTTTGTTTGGATGCCCTGTCATTTGGTCCAGCAAACTGCAGACTGACATTACTCTGAGCTCCACTGCTGCTGAATATGTTGCCTTCAGCATGTCCATGAGGGAGCTGCTTCTATGCGAGCCCTGCTCAAGGAAATTGGTAACAAACTGCATATGCCCGTAATTACTGACAGTCTCGTGCGCTCTACAGTATTTCGAAGACAACCAAGGTTGCCTGTC
>CAICTM010000233.1:0-88204 GCA_903772945.1 Seminavis robusta
CGGAAATATGCAATTATAAAAGGTAAAAGAACCTCTGCTCACGAAAATTGACCCACCCAAACCATTATTGCTTTGCTAATCCAAAGTATTCTCCCCACATTCAGTTTAGTGACCGAATGATATTCAAATCTTCAGACCCTCCAGCCAAAAGATAACATCTTCATCCTAGGATAACTGGGTTCCGGAAAAGGGCCCGCTTTACTGATAGAAGGAAATGTTACGGGTCAACATCACGAAAAAAGTATTGGTGTAAGAATAGGAACATCCACAATCAACAATAGCACTGAAGACATATGGGCACTAAGAAGTGACTTAGGCAAAGGATTCATTAGAAAATTTCGGCTAAGAAACTTCTGGATGGCTTACACACTTGTTTGCTGTTTTTTGCGCGTGGACCAGAGGAGCTCAGCTGTTATAACGTGTTCAGTTCCGAGTCGTGTAGGTCATATTTCGCTGTTGCCGTTTGTTGGATCGTTGTGGTCGAGTGACATGACTGTAGTTATATACTTGGTCGGTCGGTCTAAAAATTCAGGTTTTTCTCCTGCTGCTGAGTCGATAGCCTTCGACAAGCCTCGGTTTTTCTTTATCTAAAGGCCACGAAGATCACTTGGAGGGCCGTGAACTAATGCATATTTTTTTTTTGCCCACCCGACTGAGTTCCAAATGACTCCAAGGAGGCCATCAGCTTGTATCTCGACAGGGTTCTGTTGGACCGACATTTGCGAGGAAGCCTGTTGGAGTTGGGGTTGAGAAAGAAGAGACGGACATAGGTGTCCTATTAAGAGTTATATTTATGTCTTTAAGAAGAGACATCGGGGTACAAATGGTCCGAAGAATCATTTGGAATTGACAAGTATGAGTCTGGGTCTGATCGGGATCAAAATTTTTGGCCGATTGAAGCTGGAAGTAACAATTTGGTGATGCAAGAGAGACTGAAGAATGGTATAAACTTTAACTTTAGAAGCAAGTTGTTAAACCAAAGAAAGACAAACAACATCCGCACCGGAGACATGTCCAATGAGGATATGGATGTGGGTAGGGGGAAGATATTGGAGCAGAGACAACATCAGCCATTTAGCGGTGAGACTGAAGAAAGGTTGCTCCCTCCAAGATTCAGGGCTGGAATTCGATGTTTATTTGATAACAGTGTCTGTATAGCAGACTCATTTTCTTCCTCCAATACATGAGAAGCAATAGACCCGAGATAGAAAGGCAAAAATGGGGCAAAACAATAGGCAATGAGAAACACTGTTGCCAAGTGTGTTATTCTGCCGAAGCATCACATGAAGGCCCCATTAAGGTAGCTGAAAAGAGCGGAGGTCTCAATCAGAACTAAGATCTACTTTTGCCATGTTGACCTGCATGGAATCGAACTCATACCCAACATTTGGACTACTGGCGTGTATAAACTAACCAGTGGCTAGAACAGGGAAATAAGCAGCGGACATAGGTAATCCCATGGTTGAAGAAGCCTGGTTGCCACCAGCATTGATTGGGGCTGATGCTGTAGCAGCGGGTGGTGGAGGTGTGTTGCCACCAGAAGAGGGTGCCTTGTTAGGAAACTTGCGGAACCCACATCGTTCACCTGGTGAACAATGCGCCACTGGTCCCTTTGGAGAACCTCTCACAGTTGCGACAGTATTTAGCAACCACCTCCCCATCAACAGAAATGGTGTGTTGGGCATCATCGGGAATGTTCCCCCTTGGAGGCATGGAAGGAAGCTTGTCTTTAATAAGAATTGTGAGTTTGGAGTTGGTTTCAGCGCACTCCAAGGACGTTGTCCTGGTGAGCACCTCGCTTGGGACGTGCTGGATCGTTTCTATGATGGTCAGTAGCTCCACAATCCAAGCAGGCGCCTCCACGATGACGGGTACCGCCTCTGGCTGACCCACTGTTTTTATCCTGGGTGAGACTCCCAATTTTTGCCTCAACTGCTTTGCCAATTGCTGCCTGGAAGGCTGTGTCCTGGGATCCCTTTGGATCCGAAGATGTTTGGGCAGGGCTTCATAAGTTTTCTGGTTGATGAGGACCCAGTAGAGGGCATCCAAGTCAATCAAAGTGTCGAGTGCTTCTAATTGTTTTGTTCCATAGTTGCTATCAACTCCGTTATGTCACTCTTACAACGAGCTCATGGACTTTGGATCGAAATGATGGACACACCACAGCCAAGGAGACCTCTCAGGGTTGTGTTGGTTAGTCAGGCATGGGATATACTGGACATAAGTTAATCGAATCTCTTTGATGATCTTGCTATGCATCGTACAACATACATGACAACATTCTCCCCAGGGAACTTGGTGATTTCCAAGTAAAGTAGCTTGCTTTGAGGTTTCAATCTTAACTGAGAGAAGGTCTGTATATTTTCTGCAGAAGAGCCAAGAAGAAGTTGGGGCCCATTGGTTATGGCTCAGGAACATATGATTTGAGTTCTTCCTGGAGAGCATTCAGTGCAAGAATTTAGAACAAGCCTTTCCTGACAGGCAAGGTTTGTCAAATCATACTGGCAAACAGGATGTTGCTTCAGATTCCAGCATCGATGAGTCCGACCCCATGACTGTGAGGTCCTGATGCCATTTTTCCATCATAGACTCTGAGACCTGTCCAGGAGCAGTGAACATGTTGATTGTATTAATAGTGTTGGTATTGAGATCTCCAACAACAAGCTGGAAGACCCCTTCCATTCCATGTTCAGTCATCATACTTTCAAAAAGCGATGAGAGAGGCTAAAACATGGGACCCAGAGGCATTTGACTCAGTCAAAGTCGAGAATAGGAGACTGGGGAATCCTTCAGTCCTTTCTTGCATGCAATTCAATGGCTGGAGTGTAGGTGTGATGTTTTAGATGGTCGTCTCCATGAAAACCCCTGAGGCATAGGGTGCTTTGAGGTTCCTTTCCCAGTCCATCTGAGCCGGATCCTGTCCAGGCTCAGTGTGGTTGATACCTCCAAGCCGAGGGCTTCTGTAAGCTTGGTTTCTCTTTGGTTTTCCAATGTGCTGGAGGAGCTCTGGAATTGAACTGCGGTCAATGGTGCTCTGCAGTCATGTTGGAGGATCAGATGGTGGGATGATTGGATCAGATTCAAAGAAGGCTTGTCTGAAGCCTTGTGGACTGAACAAGGATGCTGATGCTGGCGCTGCTGTTGAGATGAAGATGCTGAGGCAGAGAAGCGTCGTCAAGGGTCCATCAAGTGAGAATCAACAAGAGGGCAATGGCACAGCGGCAACAGTAGAAGGAGCGGCAACAGGACTGCCCAACAAGAGGAGGAGCGCGGTGGATAGCTAGTCAATCGAGTCAATCGAAGCTGGAAGTTTATGAGCTTTACAACAGTTGAGTTCAAGCGAAGGTTCAAACGAACAACTGCAAGCCAGCAGTTCGAACGACCGATTCCAGTTCTAGGTTTCGAAACTGTTAACAGATCGCTCGTGCTGTTATGCTTCGAAACTGCCGGACAGATCGCTCGTGCTTCTATCGCCCGTGCTGTTTAGATCCGAACAACTGCAACGACAACTGCAAGCCAGTCTCCTTCTTCATTCGAACGACCAACAACAAACATCATGGAGCGATCGATCGCTCGTGACGTATCCGTTGGTTCAAAATGAAAAGTGAGGAGTTTGCGAAAAAGATATAACACAAGCATGACTCGAAGCCTGACACACAAGCCGAGCCTTCCATATGCAGTCGGAGCTCATTTTTCGATGAATTTTGCTGTTAACTCGGAGCTTGTTATCTCCGTCGATCGATCGATGGTGAGGCAAGCTTTAACGGTGGTTAGAGTAACAGTAATAGCAGTAGCAGTAGTAGTAGTAGCTCCTGCAGCGATCGAGATAATAGGATCCTCATTGAGATTACGATCGTCAATAGGATTAAGAAAGGTGGACTCCCATAGTATAGGAGTCCATCGTTGCCAAGGGGATTGCTTACGAGCGAATCCAAGAGATCCTCATCACGATGTTGGTCGATGACAGGATAAAGAACAAGAGGGTTGCTTACGAGCGAATCCAGCAGGTTATTGACAAGGGGATTGCTTGCGAGCGAATCCAAGGGGATTAAGTTGCAATAAGGGGAAGGACTACCGATGAAGAGTGCAAGAGGAAACTCTGGAGCAATCTGCATCAAGGAGTAGCGCAATCCATTGACAACCATAAGGGATAGACATATAAGAATAAGAATGAGTAACATCTCATAACCTCGCATGCTACCATGCGACAATACCATTGTGCATTGATTAATCTAGGGATCTAAGAGATGTAAAGTTTGTATTTCCAAATAAGTGAGCAGTTATTGATTATTTTCTAGAATAAGCCTGCCAATTGTAAAGCTGTAAAGCTGAATTGTAAGCTGTATCCCGTCGCATGCAGTGCCCAAGTACCTTCGTTAGCTGTTCCACGAAGAACCCAAATTGCTTGAAGCATTCAATCCAAGATGCCAGGACTCTCAACCAGGCAAATGATATACATTCTTTTCGGTGGTTTGCATTCTATTGCTTTGTCCACGAGGTGTCAGCCATACTCAGATGCTTTCAGTTTCACTCTGCTTCATGATTTTCGCAAGCAAATTCATCACAATCGTCAACAGAAGGATATCCTAGGATCTCATCATCAGCCTTTGAGGGAGGGTTGTTAAGATTCTGCTCAGCAGCAGTAGTGTTCTTTGTTGTGGTAGGGTTGTTGCTCTGAAGGACAAAACTTCGTGTGGTACTGGCCTTCCGTGGTAACTCAGTTGAAGATAGGACTTGCCTGTAAATCCAAATCCATGATTGCTGGGGTGCTGCCTTTCTCCATTCTTGTGCTTTGGTCCGGGTGTAAACGAAAAAATTAAGAGCACCCTGATACATGTACATGTACCAGCATTGCAAAAATGACGGGTCAGGGTGGGAACCACTGCTTCTATTCAATCAAACAGACCATGTCCTACCTGTAATGGAAGGAAGATCCATGTCAAGACCTGCAGAGCATAGGGCCCAGGCTGAGTTTGCATTGCAAGACTTTCTCTTGTGTTGTGAAGGCTTGCCAAAACCAAGCCAATAAATGGCCAGATAAACGTATTCCAATAAACAAGGCAATAGAGTGCTAAAGCAATAAATATTATGTGAGCCGAGGCAATTTCTTCGTGAAAATGGGTACAAACAATAGTCATTCACTTACTTGCTTGGATACGAACTTGTTCCAACCGTCGGGCATTGCTATCATTTGATTCTGCTCCAGTGAAATGATAGGAACTGCTTCGTCTGATTGTTTGCCGGACTGACCACCAGACCAGAATGGTACAAACGAATCCCAAAATTGCAAAGAAGCCTTGAAAGGGTATGACTGTCCGAATAAGACTCATGGCAGCCAGTGGGGATGACCGAACACATTCCACTTCATTGTTATCTTCGCATCCCCATGGAATTGGAGCATAGATACATATATTGCTGTAGAAAGGGGTTGGATTAATGGATTCTGTGGCCGCCGCTGCAATATTGATGGATATTGGAATCAGAACAGCAACTGAGTGCATCACCATTTCGATGTGCCTGGTAAAATCACGTTCTCTCCAGTTTCGAACCACTGTCAAGTAGTAGAAGACTCCCAAAAATCCATTGTAGCAGGAAGTGGCGATCAAACCAGTCATGAAGACAAACCCAATGGCAGTGCAACTTGCATGATTCCCACTGGCCCCAGGAACATTCATGTACGAAGGTACCATATAGGGAGAGAGCAAAAGGGAAATTGACGCCAAAGCATCAGCAAGGCTTAGAGAGAATAGCAGTCTATTCATAAAGCTGTGTGCCAATTCCTTGCGGGCAATGAACACAATGCCAAGAGATCCAAGCAGCGAAAGTGTGCTTGTGATGGATCCTAAGACTATCAGAGGAATTAGATGGCTCCCGTTTAATGAAGTTGACTCCATGACTGCCTCCATGGTTGGGAAAGCTCGCCACTTGTTGTCGCTGGCTCTGTCTAGCTAGCCACTCTAGCCATACCGTAGCCAAGGGTGGGATCTCGGCCTCTTCTCTGTGCTTATTATTGTGACATTGTAACTTGTCTTGTTGTACCGGTATGGTTGTGGAGGGGTTCTCACGTTCTCGTCGTTCGAAGAGCAATGGTGCAAGCTGAATGCGCTGTCTTATTAGAACTCATAAGTCTGTACCACGCACAATGTACCGGTACTACACTGTGTAGTACGGTAATTAGGGATTTAACCTTTGTGGATGAGAGGATTTACAAAACCCCATTATAAATACTCCCAGGGTGGGAGTGGTACCGGACCGGACGGTACCGCAGGTAGGCACACTCTCACACTCTCAGAAAGGAGAGGCGCCCAAAAGAGGAAGAAGAAAGGTTTTCAACCAAGTAGCCGAGAGTTTGTATGATTGAATGATTCGATTCTATCCTCGAACCATCATGCACATCATTGACTTTGTCCAAGACTTCAAGATTGGTTCCAGTCGGATTGGCCATCCAAGGAGCCATAAGTAGACAGGAGGAAATTGTTGTGCAGCTCTGGAGGCAATTGAAAGATGCAGCAAATTCTCCTTCTAAACAGAGGAATCAATCGATTGACACACAGCGGGGGGGGTCCGTCCGCGGTCAGATGCTGTTGTCCGAATTTCAGGCTCGTGAAATCACGTTGCAAACATTCTGCACTGGTGGCTTGTTCTTGTTGAACTTTCACTCTCAGCAGCATGCTGTGATAGCAAAGAATCTTTCAATGACGATGATATGCTCAGCCTTGACCACGAATCAAGACAATCTCTATCAATTGGATGGTGCCCCCCAAAAGGCCGTATGCCTCGTGTTCCTTCTTGCTGAAACGGAGATTCTTGCTCAAGGTTTCCGCATCCTCTGTCCATATTCGCTTTCCAAAATTTTCTGGGATGTGCTCACTCTTCTCCAAATTCATCAAACGAAACTTCTACTTCTTCGGCGGCAGCAGATTGTTGAGAATGACCAAAGCCCGTGGTTTCGACCGTTCCCGTGGTTGCTGTGAGAGGCAAGGTTGCCGGTATTCTTTGCGGCCTTGGGATTTCCGTGGTGAGAATGATTTGCCAATAGATCCACAATATGGAGCTTCGTGGCGCAGCTTTTCTCCATTGCTGGACTTTTTGGCGTGTGTAGACAATGAAGTTGAAGACGCCCTGGATTCAAGAGGATGTGAGATTCGAATTCAATCGACCACAATCGACCTTTCCATGACAAAACTCACCTTGAGGGGATAGAGCGTGGCGTAGAGCAGTTGCAACACATAAACGTAGATATCTCCATTTCGCTCTTCTACGGTCCCCGGGAGACTGCGCATTGTCACGGCAAGGATTGGCCACATCATGGAGTTTAGGTAGACCAAACTGTAAAGCACAGCTTGGATACTGACTTGTTTCAGGCGTTCCTCGTTGGCGGTGTCCCTGTCATTTCCAAATCGGTAAGAGGAACTGCGTTGAATGGTCCTCCTGACTGTGTTCCAGACCAGAAACGTGCAAACAAAGCCGACAATTGAGAATGTGGCCGAAACCGTATTGACACTCTGAAAGAGTGCTTTTGCCACTTCAACGCTGGACCTCTCACAATCATTCTTTTCACAGTGCCAAGGAAAGGCGGAAAATAAGCATTGGAAGTTCAACACTGGAATTGGATTGATGGTTTTTGTGACTGCTCCCACGAGGCCAATCGCCACCGGCAATACAATGGCCACATAGTGGACCAAGACTTGCAGCATTTTCGAAAAGTCTCGATCTTTCCAGTTTCTGCAAACCACCAGAAAAAAGTAGATGCTCAAAAAGGAATTGTAACAACAGGCACTGGTAGATGCCACCACGAAGAAGAATCCGCTGGTGGTGCAGGTTGCATGATTGCCCACGGCCCCCGGCAACCCCATGAAGGAAGGTATCAGATATGGCATGAGCAAACATGACATGGAATTGACAAAGTCGGCACAGCTCAACGCAAATAGGAGTCTGTGTTGCCTGTCGTTGCTCTTGAGAATTTCCTTGAAAGATATGCGAATGATGCAACTTGATCCGACCAGGGACAGTGAGCAGCTGATGGAGAGCAGAACGATCACGACAATGTACTTTTCACCATTGTCGAATGTTCCGGAAGGCGACGCCATGATTCGATTCAATCATTCATTCATTCGTTCTTTCGCTCGATGGCCCTCCACAAACTAAACAGGGAATCTACCAAAGTCTCACGAAAAGTACCCCCACAGCATTCTTCTTGTACTTCTCGCCAGATTGTTGTGGATGGAATGGAAAGGTCGGATAGCAAGAGGCAAAGCGGCTCGAATGGTGAAGGTGTGTGTGAAAGATTTTCTTTGTGCAGCTTTATGGTTAAATAAACCTCTGAGTACCACGCAAAGTAACTCGATGCGGCACCCAGAGCAATACTGAGATTTTCTGTTGGGAGAGATTGTGGGCATTGCCAGCTAGCTAGCTAGCTAGATCGGGCATCATTGCATAATATGCATTGGCACAATCTTAGCTGTAACGATGTCTTCAACAGAAGATGATCAACCTTACAGGAATACCACAAAAGAGGGAGCAACAACTGTAAGCAGTTAAGGGTTTGATGATGGAGCCATCATCGTACGGTACAGTAGCCTGGTGATTTCTGTGATAATCTCCCTGCTGGGTTCTGTGGATATACTGTTTTCTCTGAGCCTTTCAGATGGTATGTCTTCCATTTGCACCTTCCTCTCTCCTTTCCTGTTGCCTTCTTATATGGATCTTCCTGGGGCTGGCTATCGGAAATCATTCCAGTTTGCATCGCTGTGGGGTTTTGGTTCTTGTGTGCAATGTCAGCCACTTCCTGCTACAATGACTTTTTGGGGGGTCATCTACCATGGCTCGAAACTGGAGGGAACACGATTTTGCCAGGCATGTTGAAATGGCGATCAGTTCCTGTTCTGGTTCCAATATCCATCAATATTGCAGTGGCAGCCACACAATCCAGGTCAATCCAATCCCTTTCTTCAGCGCCATCTGTGCCTATGCTCCCATCCCAAGGGAATGTAGCGAAAGGGATGTAGAATGCATTCTACCCCACACTCTGCATGTATTCTGGTCAAGACTCTCATGCCATTCCAAGGATGCTTTGCCATTTTGGGATTTGATTGCATCGTCATTGTCTGGTCATCTGTCCGGGATACCATTCGAAGGGGCAGTTCTTGCAAGTTTGCTGGAATGGAGGCTAGTGACAGTAGGAAAGCCCAGTGCTTCCATCCCACAGAGTCATCCTTCCACCACAACCAATGTTACTCAGAACCACAATCCTGATGGCATACCCAACAACGTTTGCTTCAAAGTTCGGGATGACATGCTATCTAGGATATGCCTCCTTTGATGATTGTGATGAAATTGCTTGTGAAGAGCAAGAACCTGAGTGCCTTGGTCTGTCAACAGTGAATCCATCTGAGCACAGTAGCCAGTTGCAGCACCAAGCAACAAAATCCAAATCACAAATTTGCTTGTGAAGAGAATAAACCTGGGTGCCTTGGTCTGTCAACAGTGAATCCATCTGAGCATAGCAGCCAGTTGCAGCACCAAGCAACAAAATCCAAATCACAAATTTGCTTGTGAAGAGAATGAACCTGAGTGCCTTGGTCTGTCAACAGTGAAGCGATCTGAGCATTGCAGCCAGTTGCAGCACCAAGCAACAAAATCCAAATCACAAGGCAGAGCATGGAAGCTGTGTGACTTTGGAGAGTACCAGCACGCTGCAGTGACAGCGTGATACAGTTATTGATGACGATCCATAGTGAATGAAACTCAGTCCGTTCGCCAAAGGCTGACTGTCAACAGGGCGTGCACGTGTCAACAATATGCTAGGCAGCACACACCGGGATCACTAGGGCAACTCTTGCCCTTTGAGGTTGTTGTCTGACTAGCTAGAGCGTCAAGTCAAAAGTCAAACATTTTGGAAATGTTTTGTAGACCAGAACAAATCAAATTGCTTTCGTTCCTACCAACGGCAAAGCGACAAAGAGTACGACTTCAGCAGAACGGTCCGGCAACAGGTCTTTGAAAGCGAAACGGCTGTACTTCAGTTGGCAGTAGGAAATTGCCGTATCCACAGCGAACTACAGCCCATGACGGAGGTCAAGTGCATAGCTTTTGCCAAGCGCAATTAGGCCACAGAGACCATGTTTTTATAGCTTCTTATGGAAGATTCCAAGTTATTGACTACCAATGGAAAACCCCGAGGTCGTTCTATGCGATTACCCAGTACCAGTCAAATCTACTCTTTTTTGCTCGGGAACAGTTGCCGGAGGCTTTCCAACAAGGTTTCCTTCAATGCAACGATCAGCGTCCCGTCCTTCGCTTGTTCGACTAAGGAAAGCAACGCCTGCCGAATTACATTCAAGAAATTTTCAATGTCCCGCACTGAAAGTTCCGCTGAGGATGGGCGCCCAGTTTCTGCTGTGAGCACCAGAGGAACGCCTGAGACAACTCGAGCACCATAAGGGTTGCGATTTGACATCCAAGATTGCAGAAGAGCCGCAGCCGCCACCGAACTAACCCCAACAAAGATGTACGTTGCAGCTGATCCAATCCAAGTGCCCCGATTCTCGCGACGGCGCAATTCCATCATCGCGTTGTCTTTTTCAGCTTCCATCGCTTTCGATCCTTTTGAACTCGTCGTCATACGCCACAAGGGTTGCTCGATCAGTGGAACCAGACTATGACTGGAACGAATGCACTGAATGAAGCAACGAGCCTGGTGCTGCTGTTTGGTTTCTCATACGCGGCCGCAAATACCGAAAACGTCTAGTTTTCGCTCGTAAAGCATTCCACGATGCCTTCGTTTGAAACGGTCCAGAAAAATCTCTGGATTGAATCCAATCATTCGCGTTCGATTCATTCGCAACTCCACGATAGCTTCTCGCCCGAGTGAACATTGGCGTGTGGATAAACCACTGGTACCGTACGGTATGCATTAGTCTAGTATTTGACGCACCTCCGCTGCGTTTCCTCTTGGTGTTGCTGTGAGACGTGGAGATGAGGACCATCTACCGGTAGTCCAAATGAATCAGTGGGATCCAATGTCATGAATCGAATCTCATCAAAGTCGAGTGGGGGCGACGTGACCTGGAACCTGGAACGGCGAGCAACCGCAAAGTGACAGAACTTCGAGTGACACTCGAGCCCCCGGTGACGGCAAGCCCATGTCATGTCCATGCTCCCCCGTTGCATTTCGAGCAGTCTCCGCTGGTCCTGTCAACAAAGAGCCAGCTAGCTAGCTCTGGGAGCTGAGCGAGGCCAGTGATCCCGCTTTGATGCGAGGGAAGCTAGCTAGCTAGCAGCTGGAAAGCTCACCTACCGGTACCACCATCTGTTCCGGTGGATTGATCATCCGGTCTCGTAGTCTACGTAATTTTCGTTTCGAGCGTTGGCGTGGTTGGCGTGATGTGAGATTCCGTTGGAAACAAATTAGAGTTAGAGACCTCACGTCCTTTGACACTGCGACACGCAAGTGGGAGTCGTAATGCTTTGATCCAGTTAGAAATAGAGTTAGAGGACCCAGTGACACTGCGACACGCAAGTGCGAGTCGTAAAGCTATGATCCAGTTAGAAATAGAGTTAGAGGACTCAGGACTCATTTTGTAGAGCTCAAAATAGCGGTACTACGTAGGTTCTACAGTAAAACCATACCGCCGGTTCCTAGCTGTTGCGGTACCCTTTGGTACCCCTGTACCGGTACCCCACGTGCGAGGGCATATACGACGGGGCTGTAGTTTCGACACTTGAAGGTCACAAAGAAGAAAAACGGCGGTGTTGTGACCTAAAGTCCCTTTTCTTTTTGCGGTTCAATAAGCACAATCATTCATTGTTTTACGAGGGGTTTAAAGCGCGTTCACCTCAATAGGTTTTTGGGTCACATAAATGACTCTTTCTTTTACTTCTATTCGGATAGCAAGATCACCTTGCCCCTTCACATCAGATGCCGGTGTCAAGTGCATGTTCGCTTCTGACTGTGGTGGCGACGCTATGATAGTGCAGTGATGTTGTCTTCGTCTTCCTTGGGCTCCAATCGCATCTCATTATTTTCAAAACTAAGACTAAGCAAGACAGCAGTCGTTCCTCTCCTCGACTGACAGTCAAAGAGAGTGCTCCAATATATCGTTGGAAAGCTCCCACAAACCAAAAGAAAAGACAACGGATTCACATACATTATTATCAACCATGCGTGCGAAATATCATCTTCCAACTACATTCCTCCTTCTCTTGGTGGCCGACTGCTCGGCACTCTTCAAACACAAGGTGCGCATTGTGGCATGTGTGGAGAAGTTAGCTAGCGGCAACGTCCGAATGTGGGATGAACCATGGCAAGGAACCCCCGAAAGTGACGAGGCTTGGGATACCTACTATGGAGGTTCTGTGGAATCTCTCGGCCGGGGCAAAGTGTGGAGCAAAACGTGGACATCGGAACTGGACCTCTTTGACAACAGCACCGAGGCGCACCCGAACGCATTTCTCTTTCAAGACTTGGTGTTGGGTGGAGAAGATGATGAAGTGTGTATCTCGGACATTCGAGCTGAAACCCAACAGAGCGACGGCAAGTACAAGGTGCGATGGCGTCTCATGGAAGACTTTTGGTTGGCGGGCTATGGCTCCAACTACTATCAAAAGAGCAGAATCAACAAGTCCCCCTGCTACACGGAGCTTCAGGTGGGAGGGTGTGCCGTCACCTTTGCCAGGGACAATGACGATGGTGTGGACCACTTTATGAAACACGTTGCTACCTGTAAGGATGGCCGACCTCCAGCATCAGACGACGAAGAGGGCATCAATGTCCGAGAGCTCTTTCCTCGGAGGAGGCTGGGAGCTCCCCTCTTGCAGCAAGCCGGTCACGCTACCCACGAATTCTAACTAGCTGGCCAGTTAGGTAGCTATGCTGATAACTGCTGTGGTACTGGGACGGGATGACAGCGAGGGTGTTGGTGCAGTGCGACCAATGTGTTGCTGGGGATGGGTAGGAGTGGGGCCAGGCAGGGGGTTGACAAAGGGTCTCATCCTGGTGATATGTGCCTTGAACACGCATTGAGCAACTTCCAGCAAGCATAACATGTACCAATCTAATCTAATAACAGAATGTATGAACAACAAATGCCTAGTAGTTCTACTCCAAAGACACCCACAACAGGCCATACCGGTAGGATGGTTGGTTGATTGATGCAGCCGACACGTGCTTTGCGAAGGCTCTTCATCGGACGGCCACCACACGTTCCACTTTCCCACCACCGTGCATTGCTGTGGCAGCCACCACGGCAGCCAAAACGAACACCCTGTTGGCGAGTGCTCCTTCATTGATCCCAAGTCGTTTCAAGGCATACCGTGCCCTGGAGAGGGGGTCGGTTCCATGCTTCTTGACCTCTTTGTCAATCTTTTGCTGGAGAATATGTCTCTTCTTGTTCTCGGCCTCCAGCTCCTCACATTGCTGAGCCCCCGCCTGAGCGCTAGTGTCACCTGGGCTCTGACGACTCGATACCGGCACCAGTACCGTGTCGGATAGTATATCTAGATCGTTGCCCCCTTTCACACTGTGATTGCCATCCCTGCCACTGACAGCACGGCTGACAACAACAGCAGGTTGAGGAATCCAGGTTTCCTTTTTCTGTACACCGTATACAATCTCAAAGACTATTGTCTCGGTTGCAATCTCGACGCTATTCTCTGTAGCCTCATTGTTGTTGCGTTGCTTGGAGTTTTGGTTTACAACGTCATCATCATAATCATCAAAGTAATCTTCCAATACTTGGACCAGGTCATTTGTTGAGTCGACAGTGAGGGTAGTGCCACTGCTTAGTTTGTAGCAAATAGAGCGCTTTTGTTTCATCAACTGTCGGTAGCCATCGTACTCGGAAAATGCAGTATTGGAAACCAACAATGCATCAATCATCTTGTGAAAGTAAGGATAGTCCACACTATCACGGTTGAGAATTGCCATTTCCAAGCTGAACGAGATGGATCCTAGAATTGTCATGGCAAGAATGCATTACATGTAAATCAAGTAGAAGACGGTGAGCATCGGTCAACTTGAGAGATATCTGACAATACGGCCACTCGTTCCTGCCACGAGCCACGCAGCTACCGACCTCTGTCTGCCACCACTAACAGGGCAGGCTGGTGATGGTTCCGAATGTTGTCCAGCAAATGTTGCCGCCTCTGGATTTGTTGATGAATTATCGACATGATCGGTTGATTGATTGTGATCAGTAAGTGCACCTTTAGTGTTGGAAGGGAATGAAACAGAGAGATTTCTCTTCCAAGTTTCGAGGTTTTGAACGAAGGCGTGCCTTGTAACGAACCGGGTTTGTCGTCTCAGCATGCAGAAACAGAAGTTTCCTGTTACTATTATCTCCCTGAGAAATCTAACTTTCTCCTCTGTCAAACAACCTGATATCTTGGTGGCAAGGACAGCTCCTGGTCAGTGGTACCGTACACCATCCCCTCTTCCTTTTTGCTGCTGGCGCTGGTGGTCGAACACATCCTTCGACGAGGCAAAAAGCATTGTGTGTTTGCGAAAGGGACGTCCCGTGATTGTGTGTGTATTGCCGAAGGTATTTAAGCAGCCGCCAGACCAACGTACCGCTTGCTCGGACGTCCTGCTAATTATCCTTGGTGAGGGTCAAAGGTCTTACGGTACAAAAATGTAGTAACAAATCCGCTCACAAAAATGAGCATTTTCGGCGATGCATTCATTTCTTTCAACCTGATTACAGCGCCTCTTGTTCGTCGTGGGCTCTTGCCAAGGCACAAGCCGCAATCGCTTGGTGCACCGGGTTTTGTAGTGCACTATGTTTCGAGAGAGGGATCAGACAATGATGATGGAGGCAAGCACCATCACCTATTCTGTATCCTCCTGTAGCGACTCCATGATTGAAGCTAGCAAAGACTTTGTGATCAAGCTCTTGGTGGAAGAGGAAGGTAAGTGTGCCGCAGTGCCGGCCAGCATTGGAGCAATGACGACATCAGTCAGATACATTGCCTCACTATACTGTTCTCCCTCATCAGGAGTAACCACTATTCGTAGAATTCGTCTCTTTCGCATTGTCGAGCAAGGGGGCAAGATCTCTTATGATAGACTTGTCCGACTTGTGAGCTCCAAAATACGCTACCTTCATATTGACGATGTACGCTTATCCTACCTCGATGTTGACGACGATTGTGTGGTTGTCGACTCCCCTGATGAGCTAGTTGATGCTATCGACCAGTTCAATGATCAAAGAGTGCTAAGGCTCTTTGTGGGAGAGGTTACCCCATCCATGAAACAAGCCTATTACGCACACGGCGGCGTGGGAAATGGACATCCCAACAAGAAAATGACGTTCAATGGAGATATGCAACAAATGATTGAACGACAAATAGAACAAGTTCTGGAAAAGAGATTTCGATTACTGGAACAGAAACGACGGGAACAAGAACAAGGGGCAAGAAGTGGACCAAATAGTGCCAATCCAAGAGATTTTCCTACACAATCAGCACAGCGGGTTGATATTGGTATCCGAGAAGAACCATCGCCACCACAGCAGCAGCAACAACAACTTCATCACCAAGCTTCTCCCAGACGTTCACCACAGTCACCATCGTCCAACAATCAAAAGCCACAGACACAATCGCGCCACGAATACTCGCCCCAAAGAGGAAACGAAGGGTGGTACGACTCGGATGTGATCCGCCTTGAGGACTATAGCTCGAGCGATGGCATCCCAGCGGAGCCTTTGGTGGGCGAAGAGGAGTTTCTGCCAAACGAAAACAATCCCCGAAATCTCGCACGGATTCGAAT
This sequence comes from Seminavis robusta, assembly GCA_903772945.1. NCBI lineage: Eukaryota > Bacillariophyta > Bacillariophyceae > Naviculales > Naviculaceae > Seminavis > Seminavis robusta. Next base: position 15,767 of record CAICTM010000233.1, read on the forward strand.
GCCTTGGGAAACTCAAGAGGAAGTCGTGGATAGACGTCCGCCAAGGCCACGGAAACATGCAACTCCAGGAAACGAACACAAGCGACACAGTTTTGACTATCCCGCTGGGGACTATAGGGGTAGCATGGAGCAAGACGAATATGACCTTTCCAGAATTAATCGGCATCGGCAAAAGCATTCCTCGCGGAGGAATCATCACCATCATCATCACCACCACCAAAGCCTTGACAATCATCGTTTGCCATCAATGACAAAGCGAGTCAACATAGGTCGAGATCCGGTCCAGACTCTGGATACACGGTTTTTGATGAATTCGCCAAAGCAGGCAAAGCCGAAAGAACCAAAGAGTGGCTATCGGACGCATCCGGTGGACCACATAATGCCGTCTGCGAACGATTCCATGACATACATCGACGACGAAGACGACTTTCATCCTGACGAAGAATACGACGATGTGGACGTAAGAGACGATGAAGAAGACGACCGTGACTTGGATTCTGACCTTAATAGTTTGTCGCCTCGAAATCATCACCACCATCACCAACAACACCAACACCATCACCACCATTCTCAAAATGGGGCAAGCATGAATGATGACGCTCGTTACCTCCAAGATTGGGAAACGAATACCGTCGATAGCGACGCGGAGCTGAGCCTGTTGTTGAGCGACACTGATTTTCGGGAACACCTAGAACACCGCGACGACACGACACGCGGAGGAGCAATGACTGTTGCTTCGTCGCATATGGGTAGCGTCGACGAGGAACGGGAGAAAGTTATGCCTCCTGAGGAAAGAACACAACACCATGCAGAAGATCAGAATCAGGACCCAACTTCACCACCTCCAACCTCGCCAGCACGGCCTCCTCCCTCGACACCACTCCCGCGACCACCCGCGACTCCCCGTTCACCACCACCATCCAAGCCACCTCCAAAATCCCCACAACAACCACAAAGCACTATCCAGTCTCCCTTGCCAAGTACAGCGTCGCCACCAACCAAGGCAAACACCACTCCAAACAAGACTGCATCTCCAAGCAGCAATTCATCCACACCAAACAAAGCCAACCTGAAACCACCTGTTGGGACGAGGAGCAACTTCAATAACATCCCACGACCAACACCGCCGGCAGCCAAAAAGAACAAACTGTTGGGAATTCTCTATAACAGTGAATGATCAGACACAGAATAGTGCTGCCAGGATGGTCACAGCTTGGGAACTGGTGAAGAGGGGTATACTTTACTGGCTGGAGCTGCATCAGAAGTGTCTCATGCACCTCTGATGCAGCTCAAGAGCTATGCTTTTGCATGATGGAATGTTGCGTCAGGGACGGCGTTGGTGTGAAGGTTGTATCTATGTAGTTGTCTTATTAACGTTAACAAGTAAAATGTAATGTCTAGCAACCGTAGAACAAGGTTTTCAACGCAAACGAATGAGAACTAAATGTTGAAAGCATAGAATGATAGTCGGATGTAGCCACCCAAAGGCACATATCAATATGGATACCATGCCTGGCTCTGAACAGAACCAAAAATATGGCCCCATTCTCTAGCTACAGTAGAAGTAGATCCTCCAGAGGCCCAGATCGTTGACTTGCGCCAGTGTTACTGTACTTGGGGAACCATTTCCAGACCCGCCCCTAATCTCTCGGCCCACTCTTGGACCAATCATCATTCCTGGGTCCATCACGAGGATCCACTCCATCCCCAAACACCAGGCATCACTCCTGGACCCATTCCCAGACCAATCCCTTGCCCAAGTTATGAACACATACCAGGACCCTGACACCATTCCTGGTCCAAAAAAACAAAAACAACTCCAACCCCAGGACCTAAACCAAACCCAGGTCGTTGACCCACACTTCTAGGCCACATTCCTGGACCCAACCCCAGACCTATCCCCAGACCTATCCCTCGCCTAATTCTTATCCTTACAAAGACCTACACCATGACCTGAACCTACATCTGGCCCAATACCAAAACCAACTCCAGGATGCACTCCACCCCCAGCACCATTCTGCACTCTTGGATCCAACTCTGCCCGCATTCCTTGCCAAACACCCTGTGTAAGACCCTCCCCTGGTGCTGGTGCCGGTCCTACTCCTGGACCATCACCAGAATCAGCTCCAGGACCCTCTCCTGGCCCCATCCCTGGTCCAGCCCCTTTAACCACACCAGGACTCCCAGTCAGACCCAATCCTGAGCCCACGCCTGCACCTGCACCTGCACCTGCACCTACCCCTGAACCAAAAAGATTCTTGATAGCTCTGTAGATTCAGGTGCATACCATACCTGAGGTATAAAAGATCCCACAATCAGTTACTCAGTACATGTATTGTGGAGTTACTAGAGTGGCATTGGTTGCAGGTAGAATGAGAAGATGCAGCTGCACAGCTAGCTAGCAGGTAGATTACGGTAACTAGATTCCAAAGTTGCTGGATCTCAGAAACCAGAAAACTTCCCAGGTGAGAATGCAACGGAACGTGCGAACACACTACGTACTTGTACTTGAGCTTGCACATACCGGTTACCGGTAGACTTGCTCATTATTGTATTTATTGTTACCAGAACGGAAGTCTGGTGCATTGTAAAAAGTTGCCAAGGATCGTTGTCCAAATGCATTTCTTGCCTCCAAAATGTGGCATAGTAAAGCCCAAGGCTTTTATCCGACCGTTTTTACTAGCTGTTCCCCAAGACTCCTCTCGCAGTTAGAGACCACATGTTCAAATTGTATGTGTATCTGTCACAACACCAAACTTCTTAGGTAAAATAACGAGCAACTAACGACACTATTGGCTTTTCATCCGTGCTGGCTTCAACGAAATCAACGTCTCTCAATCGGAATGGAATTATCGAAATCTTTGGGTGGGAGGGTGTGAATTCATTTCTTTCATTCAAATTACCAAGCTCCTCTTGACCAGACCAAGACGACAATGATGAGGCTGCAATACTCTCTCGTGCTATGCCTAGTGTTTTCTGTAAAGCTGGGACAAAGTAATTCAGCGCTGTCTGCATTCTCTGGTAGACGCACACGAGAAGATGAAGCAGTTCCAGTGCAACCGCGGGTTCGAGGTGCGGCTGCCCAGTCCGAGCGACAATTTCGTTCAAGCTCATTGCTGAGAAAGCTCATGAAGGATGAGAAGAACAAAGGAGGGAAAAACAATAACATGGGCGGTGGCAACAACAATAACAATAACAACAATTTCATTGGTAGAGAGTTCGAGGACGCCAATGAGTTCAACGCCAATGGTTTGTCCGAACCACCAGGTGGATGTGCAGATCCAAACATACCAGATGTTCAAGCGCGAAGAGCCAATTCCCTCACTGACCAAGAGTGCGTTACAAACTCCTGCACCGGTGGATGTTGCCGAATCTACAACTGGTTGATTTGCGACGAAAGCAACAGCTATGACCATCTGGCATGTGTCTGCAATCCCAACACCAGTCCTCCACCACCCACACCTTTTCCCACCATGGCACCAACTCTCCCGCCCACTACTCCTGCGCCAACAATGCCCCCTCCCACTACCTCGATGCCCACTCCACTACCAACTCTTCCTCCCGTGGCAACAGCTGTAACACCAGAAGTGGAGCCTCTTTTCAACTTTACGGACAACAGCACCGTCGCTGTGGATCGAGAAGACCAAGGTGGCGCAGGGAGCATTGACGTGGGAATTCCCTTGCCAGCGCCCACCACCGCGTCCCCTACGACCTCGTCACCTACTACTTCTCAACCCACTCCATCCCCACCAACTACGTCTCAGCCCACCCCATCACCGCCAACTACGTCGCAGCCCACTCCAACTCCAGGACCATTGCTGCCCTGGCAGCAATGTTCAACTGGATCCATCTACCATGGTAATGGTGCCACTGATTGCCTCTACGCCGAGGATTGTATTGTCAAGGATGAATGCTGCATACGAAACTTTTGCCTCTGTGGAAATCCGGGAGGTATGGATTCGGAATGTGTTCCATCTAGGTTCATCTAGAGACCTCCAATGCTTTTGTTGTCGTCGACGACAAGCCAATGGCGACGCTTCTTTTTTGTGATACAGGATGTCTGCCTGAGCTGCTAGATAGGCTCCTCCTGATACTACGTACTTGTGACAACCACAGAGTCAACTTGTTTCTTTTGCACTCTAAAATAGATACTTTTATTATTATTCTCTTCATTTCACACCTGTATGTACAGTCATTGCCTTTTGACGACCATGCAAACGTAACACGAGGCAAAATGCTTATCGTCCTGAAGGTATGGTATGGTTTACCACCAGCCAGGAATGTCGTCTCTTGTAATACGGTAGTAGTCACCATCCCACCGCAGGTTCAAATCAATACTCCGAGTAATTGAATGAATAGACCTATCGGGTGGAAGATGATACCTAGACCCAGTGTATGTTTTGTTTCTTGCGGAACAAGTAGATTGTAATCCTGGACCAAACTCTTGAAATTTGGATTGTCCAAGCCATCGAAAATGACCAAGTGGGTGGGATGGTGGACTAAAAGTGCTACTGTATCTGGCTTTCAATCAGCCATGGCTTTCAATCAGCTCTGAATTGAGGTTCGCCAAATTGAAACAGATGGCCACGATGGAGTTGCGACTTGATCTTGCGGGGAAGGCTCCTGACTTTTGTCCAGGACCCAAAGACTGCCAAGCTGCAAGGCATTGGATGAGCTGCAAGATCGATCAGAGCTGCTGGTACATCTTACTGAAACTCTTACCGGTACTGGTAATGTATCCCCCAAGATTGGCTGTGCCATGCCACCGGTACCGTTGGCTTGGCCTGGCTACGGTACCTGGTAGCCATCTTCAGTGACCAGCTGAGGGTCACCTGCAAGGAGATTACCGGCAGGCGTTTTGGTAACTAAGATGTATTACAGTAATTAAAAGATTTCAATGATTCTACGGTTATCAATCATTCGAAAACTCAACTGTCACACTGTCACAATTTCCAAACAATTTTGCAAGAGGCACCCCCGATTTGTTCGTATCAGTGGATGTAGTTAGTTTATGTTGCAATCGGAAGCTGGATCCAGCGAGAAGGTTCTAACGTCGACCCTGATTCGATCTGTGCCGGCCGAAAAAATGTCTGGATCCTGTAACCAAGAACCAAAAAAAGGATAGCTCAACCCACCCCAATCATGCGTGTTTGTTTCTCACATCAGCTCACTTACTTTCGACTCCTGCAGAGACGACCAACATCCTCCTCTCATATTCTCGCAATTTCAAAAGACATATATCATCATGGTTTCTCTCCGGCTTGTAGTATTGATTGCAGCATTGACTTGTGCTAATGGGTATACCAGAGGTGCAGCACAAATTGAGGAAGAAGATGCCAAGGCACTTGAATTCGAGCAGTTCAAGGAGGCCCCAAGAAAACTAAAAAGGAGCGAAAAGAAGAAGCCTTTGACCCAGGGTGGAGGCGGAGGCGGCGGAGGAGGAAAGAACAAGGGAGGAGGAGGAGGAGGAGGCAACCGAAACAACGGCAACGGCGGTGGAGGTGGAGGTGGCAGTGGCGTTATGGAGGATCATGCATGTGTTCCATTCAATGCTGAAATTCAAGCTCGAGCAAGCTTGAGCCTGTCTGACGATGCCTGTAGGGCTAATGAATGCGGTGGGGGCTGTTGCCGTGTCTATCATTGGCTTATCTGCGACACTGGAAATGAGATGCCCCAGCTTTCTTGCGTTTGCAACGGCAACACCGCAGCTGTTGCCACTCCTGCTCCGGTAACTCCAACTCCTCCTCCAGTCCCTGTTACTCCCATGCCCACACCTAACCCAACAGACGTTCCGGTTCCAGCTCCGGTTCCAGCTCCGGTTCCAGCCCCGGTTCCAGCTCCGGTTCCAGCTCCGGTTCCAGCTCCGGTTGCTGTCACCGAAATCAAGGATGGAGACGGACTCAGCACACCCCCTACTCCTGGAAACAACGGTCAGAACAACGCTGCTCCTGGAAACAACGGTCAGCAGATGACAAAGCCACCATACACTGGTGGAGCTGCCGCAGATTCTTGTGCCAGTGGCTCCCCTCACCACAATAACCCTCTCTTCAGGGATTTCACTCGGTGCTTCAGTGCACAAGACTGCCCCATGGCGACTGAATGTTGTATCCACTCTTTCTGCTTCTGTGGTGAGCCCGACAGCTGGGACGGCGACTGCGTTGCCCCCACAACAGACACCCAAAAGTAAGTAGCGAGAGAGATGCAATGACTTAGAGATAGTGCCTTGCTTCCACATTGTTTTGGATTGAAGGACAAGCTTGTTTTGGCGGCTGGCACAAGACTCCTACACTTGAGTCGACACGGACTAACTTCTTAAGAACATAATACAAACACACACACGTCGAACACTACAGTACAATAGCGAATTGATAAGCCATCATAAATGGCCTTTTGTTGAAGACTTTGACTTTTGACTTATCCTTCGTACCATACCGCTAGTGTTTTGTGGTTTGGGAATCGAATCCAACGACTCAAGCAGCCTCGTCAATCCGGCCCAGGCTTTTAAAGTGCTGAAGCCCAGCTTGAACCATTCTGAGACTGCTTCGGTAGGTTGAGTTGGCTAGAGTGCCTTGTTGTCTTGAAGGCTAGTCGACCGCAGTGGGCATCCGCGTCAATGAAATAGATGGGAAGGCTTCAAATTCCTGAAGTGATTAATAGTTGTTATTGCTAAGATTTCTACTGCGCCAAAAGCTTGACAAGATGGACTTGTCACCCAACCATACCCGCCACTGCAGGGATCAGGTCAGGAAGGGGGCATTGGTCCTGCTAAGCTCCCGTCAGGACAGGTAGACTACTTGATGCTGATTGATGCATTGCCTTTTTAAAAGAAAGTATGTATGTAACTCTTGGAATTCTTTCTCTAGCGCCACCTATTCGTGCTGCAAGTTGTTGCCGTCGTTGACAAGATGACGGAACCAAGAAGTTCCTTTCTTCGCAACTCCAGCTACTGCGCCAGTAATTGCAGTTAGCGTTGAAGCGTTGTCACTTGTATCTCTGGTCATTTTCGCTACAGGTACCCTCCTCGTACGCGAGGACATCTGTGCCACCGTGGATCGCTCAGATCTTGACGACTCAGATGTTTCGCTTTCGGAGATGAGCTCAAGATCGCCTGGGTCTTTCAGACCTGCCCTCTTCTTTGGGGGTTTCAGTCGAGACCAGGCTGATCGGGGCAGAAACGTGGTGTCAAGTTCTGAGTCAAAAAGATCATCAGCACCGGCATCAGCAACATAGAATTCGTTGCCGAAACCCTTGGAGGGTTTGTAATTATTAAGAAGCGGTTCATCGACCCCGGGGGTTCGTTCATCGGAAGCGGAGTTCGGAGGAGGGAATGAAGCTCTGGCATGATCACTTGGAGGGTTGAAGAAGGAAGCAGTCGTGACTGGGCTTGTGAAAGCCGGGGCTTGAGCCTCGGATGCCGTTGGGGTTTTCTGAGATTTCGAATTTTCGTTATAGCTGTCATCATCTTCACGAACCTCGGCCATTGCTCTCTTGCTCATTTGCGAGCCTCTACGGACCACTGGTACGGATGACACTTGGTCAGGTGGTGCTTTTAGCTTCCAGGAGTGATCGACTCTGGATCTTCCCGGGATTTGCTGGGCCACTGGTTGCTTTCTGGCTGACCATAATCCTGACTTCTTTTTGGAGGAATTGGTTCTTCTAGTTGTGCTTTGTGATCCAGGATCGACCAATGGCGAATTGGGCGGAGACTTCGGCTCACCGAACTGATTGGCATTGTCGTTTCCTTGTGTCTGCTGGGCATCCGATTGTTTTCTGGCTGACAACCATCGTGTCTTCCTCTTGACTTTATTTGCTGGCCGTTTTGTTGGTTGTGGGCCAGGATCAGCTACATGTACTGGCCTTGTGTCGGGCGATGACTTCGGCTTTCTAGACGATCTTGCGCAGGATTTCCCTGTTTGCCGAGCAGCTGGTTGTTTTTTGGCCGACAACGAAAATCCAGAAATCTTCTTGGAACCATTTGCTGGCCTTTTCTTCATTTGTGAGCTTGAGGGTGATGGTGTGTCAGGCGATGACTTCGCCTCACGCGTCTCTGTTGGCGGCAAGGCTGACTGCTTCTTCGCAGGAGCCTTTTCTGACTCGGGTGTTTCCCCAACGACAGGCTTGGCAACAGTGTCTACGACCGGGGCACTACTAGATGGCTCTGCCGTGGCGTTGGCAGACTCAACCGGTTCACGACCCCTGCGGGCACTTCTTGGTCTGGGCTGGACCACTACCACAGGATGATCAACAATGGTTGGTGTCCACCGCTTGAAATTCTTGACCTTTTCACGCTCTTGTGTTGAAATTTTTTCCACATCCCATCGGGCCATGACGGGCTTTAATTTCTTGTTATTCCAGTTGGAAGGACCCTGTTTCGTGTCCGAAGGATTATGGGCGTTGTCACAATCTTTCTTGCGCTTGACGGAAACACCTTGGGTCTCTTGTTCATTGGATGCCAGGCCCTTGACGTTGGCTTTGGCAGGATCCCAAAGAGCCGGGTGCAGGGCAAGGATTTCATAGAGAGGGGTGATATCTTTGTTGTTGTCTTGCAAAACCTCCAGAACATCCTCTAGCCCAGTATGGCCCGCCGTGGCGTTCCGCATCAAAGCCCGGACCCCCGTGCGATTGAGTTTGGTGAATAGATCCATCATGGTTTTGGAGTCTCCTTCCGCGGGGGTATTCAAGTGAACGAGCGAAAAATTCTTTCTCATGGATTGGGCCAATGCTTTCATGCCACCACTCAAGGATGCTTTCCCTCTGGCATCTCGCTGCGGATTATTGCTAGTTGGAATGGATAGATCAAGCTTTTGCAACTTCTGATTGATTTCCAGCGCCTGAGCCATGGCTTGGCAGCTTTCCATGTCGAGTCCCTTGTAGCATAAATCCAAACGTTCCAGCGTTCTGTTGACTTTTATCATTTCGGCAATGTCCAAAATGCCCTTTTTGGTTGCTCTGGAAGGTGCATTGTTATTTCCATTTGAGTTGTTGGGTGACGAAGAGCTAGTAGTTCCACGAATTTGAAGGTCAGTCAGGGAACATCCTGGTGTTAAGAGAGCCTCAGATAGCACTTGACATCCATTATCATCCATACCCCTCAGTGTCAATTTCTGTAATGCTACCATTTTCGGAGAACCCAAAATAGTCTTGAGTACAGAACTCGAGCGCCATGCCTGTCTTGTTGGAAGGGCCAACCAGACATCCTGCAAATGTGACAACTGACTCAATGTCTCCAACAGTAGAGCCAAGTCTTCCTCCGCCAAACTGCCCAAGAAGCCCGCATGACAAGAAACTTTGCGTAAAGTATTGTTCCGAAGCAGGGCCTGAGTCAGTTCGGGGAGGGGGGTACCAATCTCATTGTTGGTTAGACTCAACCAAGTCAGCGTCTCGTCATTCTTCAACAGTCGCTCGGATAATAGTTTGATGGACATTGTGCCTCTTCTTTTTCCCTTTAGCTAGGTGGAATTTGTTTTCCTGTTGCCTCCCACCACTAAACACTATTCAGGACTTCTTGGTCACTGCACCGGTGCTGCCAGACGAAGAATAGTACTTTCTCTTTCTCAGTGAGTTATCTTTCAGGACGAGGCAACAACAACAACAACCAAAAGTGTCCCTCACAGCGGTGCTTTGACAGAATAATGACAGGTTGGTTATTCTCTTCTGCTCGTATGTCCATCATCGGTGCGTACCGTTGGGATGTGGGTTGTTCCGGCTTCGGATCGCGTCGCTGAATCATTCAATCCGATTGGATCAGAACTCGATCGAGCTTCTCCGCGATAAGAGCCTGCAGAGCGTGGAAAGGAATAAGGATGCCCAAAAGTCATACGATTTTAGCAAAGAGTGACTGGATTTTAAAGTAAATTTTACTGAAACAGTTGCTCTTGGGGGAGCTCCAAAAGGAGCAAGGACATGATGATGTACGTACCGGTATGTACCGTATGTTATGAAACAGATGAAATCTGAAGAGTTGTTGTCTGCTGGGAGATATGACCAGAGCTGCAATGGTCCACAAAGCATGGCCTAGCTAGGTGCCCTAACTAAGACAACAGCCACGGTTCAGGAGATGCGGATCGAGGAGTGCACCTACCGTACCGGTACCGGTATGCTTTGTTTCCCTCATGCATGTTACTACTATCCTGATTGACTGAAGCGCTCGCTTGTATTTGTAGCTTCAAATACGCAACTCCTTTCCTCAAAGGCACAACTTCCAGGGACTGCAAAAATCAAACACTTGTACAACCAGCCAAGTACTTCCAAATGATGTCCAATCTCGAAGTCAAGGCTCAAAATTTGCATGGGTGAATTCTGGGAAGTCAAGTACTAGTATCATGTCCCAAAGATTGTGCGGTACTAGTATCCTCAGCTGTGGTGCATCCACATCCCAGCACTGAAGCCTGTGCCGAGTTTTGTCTTCTAATCCTTTTATGGGTGCGTTACTTACAACTTCTCTTGCTCATGCTCATAGGCAACGGCTTGCCACTGTCAGTGCCACCAAAACCTGATGTTCCTGCTTCCAACTGCTGATGATTCGATTCGGCTTTCTGCTTGTAGCTAGCTAGCTAGCTAGTTATTGCGGCCACTGAATCTTGCCTTCGTCGATTCCCAGACAGCCAGCATTTAAAGCCCAAGCAAAGTCCCCTTTGCACACTGATCCCTATCCTGAGTTTTGCCTTCTCTTCTCTTGAGCTTGGTCCACTGCCGGCTTCGGTGGTACTAGCTAGTACGCTGCCGTAGCAAACCAACACACTTTGCGTACCCGGCCCCCTTCGAGTTGCCTCAAACGCTTGTTCCCACCGGCAATGGTGGTGTTAGCCAAGGTTATACAAGCTGATAGGGTTAAGTCATTCGTGTGTATAGTTGTCTTTGATGAATTCCAAATTCCCTATTCTACGGTCGCGATCCAACAGGTTCAACGTCTGTGCGCAACACAATTGGATTCGATTCCCAACCAAGCACCCTTCTGCGTGGTATCTTTGCACCTTGCAGCGGGTTGAGGGGACGAAAGAGGGGTGGCCGATACGGCAAGGTAGCCAACGTCAGGCTGCCTGATGGAAGCACCATCTCCTCTCCTTTGGCGTTCACATCTCTCAAGGAATATATTCTCTTTTGAATTTCAATATCCACCATGAAGACTTGCATCGTTCTTTCCAGCCTTTTGGCCTCGGCCGCCGCCTTTGCCCCTGCGCAAAAGGTAAGACTATTGCAGAAGATAGATAGATGAGGATTAGTTTTCAGTAGTGTTGGCGACCATGTACTTACCCGTGTATTTGTGTTGTAACTCGGTTCCGTATCGCAGCCTGCTGCTTTGACCACAGCCCTCAATGCTGAGATGTCTGAGTCTCTTCCATTCCTTACCAAGCCCAAGAACTTGGAAGGATACATTGGAGATGTCGGTTTCGATCCCCTTGGCTTCAGCGAAATGTTCGACATGAAGTGGTTGCGAGAATCCGAGCTCAAGCACGGACGAGTAACCATGCTTGCCACCCTTGGATACGTTGTGCAACAATTCTACACGCTCCCAGGATTCGAGCACGTCGATGACTCCAACTTGGCCCCCGATGTGGTTGGTGCTGCTCCCATGTACCAAATCATCTTTGGTGTTGGAATTGCTGAATTCTGGTCCAACAGTGGAAATGTGACCATGGAAAACATGTTCTCTGATCCCAAGCGAGTTCCAGGAAACCTTGGATATGATCCCCTCAGCTGGTGCGCTGGAAAGTCAGAGGAAGAAGTGAAGAAGCTTGAATTGCAAGAACTCAAGAATGGACGTCTCGCTATGTTGGCTATCGGTGGTATGATCCACCACAACTGGATCACTGGAGAACCTCTTATCCCCATCTAAGCCGTGTACTCTGGTACTAGCTAGTTTCTCTTTCTGCTCGCTGGCTTCTGCTTACAGAGGGTTCCAATCTTGACAGCCTACTCACATCATGCTACATATAACTTGCCCATAGAGAAAGTCTATGATGTGAGTAGATAAGTTAGTTGGAGCAGTACTTTTGGTGATTTAGATTAAGATAGATAGTCAGTGATTGTAGTGTGGGGACAGTTCCTGTTTTCCGCATAGTCTTGGGTGATTTGACTGGGGAGGGAAACGTTTGCCTTGGCATTCACCAATCGCATATTTGCGGGAAAGGAGAGATCTAGTCTGAGAAAACTTGCTGCATGTCGGTGCTTTCTTGGCCTACCTCTGTACTTCCTGTGACCGAGGCATTGGCCGTCTGCTTTGGAAACTTTCCTAACCAAGAGAATACGGTGCCTTGGATTTTCGATATCCAGATAGTGCACGAATGCTGTCTGTGAGTGAAGCTTGTGGGACAAGAGGAGGCGTGTGACGATCTCGTCACTAATCCGGTGCTACTGGTTTGCGTTGGACTGAAGTTCTTGCTCGCCAGCTTGTTGGCTGCATCCTTTGGGTACTAGTGGCACGGGCAAGGATCAAGGGCGTGCACTGTGGAGCATGCTCATGCGATAGTATTGCTTTTCTAGAAGTAGAAGTACAATAAGATACGATCAGGAAGCTAAGCAACGATTAAAAGAAAACAAAAAGTCAGGAAATGCTAAGAAAAGAATCGAATCGAATCTACGAGCACTGGAGCTTTCGTCTTTCTGCAGCCCAAAGAGGATGGATTCGAGAAAGACCTGCACTGTTGTATATTGCAATCAATCATTTCGTCGTCCTTCTCTCGTAAATTCCTTCCACTGCCTACGGTACATGTCGTTTGCAACCTGTCCCTCGTCCTTTGTTGATCGCAGCAATGTAGTGCCAGTACGGGACCGGTGTGTTGTTGTGTCGAGATCAGCCAAGTCAAAGTCAAATTTTCCATCCAGAACCTCACATGCGATGCGATGTTGTAAGGATGTTGTAAGAAAGAAAACTGCCTCTTCAGCAATCGTTTTCACAGGCATTCCTTGGGTCTAACCAATTGCTGGGTTGCCATTTCAAGATGGCGAATGCCTACAATTCTTCCATTCGTATCAAGTTTTGTCGCTCTGTAACGGATAGAAGCTGGTAGACTCCCACACTAGGATTCATACCCTCACCCAAGCCCCCGGTGGAGGATGTTTCATCAATTCCACTTGTGGCAGACAGCACACCCATTACAAAACCAACCACATGGAAATGCCAATGATCAGGCCACTAAATGAAAAAGAAAAATAGAAAAATGAGAAACATCCAGAAGCGGCAAGGTCCCAATTACAGACAAGCAAACAAGCAAACAATAAACTAACTCACATCCCCAGAGCGACCAAAAAATCCTTCAAATGGAGCACTTCTCGGTCCAAAAAGTTCCCAGCCGTCCCTGCCGTGTTGGACGTAGTACTGCCGCCACCCTTGCGGTTGCGCGCGTTTTTGGAGTTGCCCTGTTTGGACGCTGCAATCTGCGCATTCAGAGCTTCGACATCATGACCAATCGTAATGGAACTGTCCTTGTCGGAAATATCAAACACAAACGAGTCGCCTAACACAAATAACAAACATAGAAACATGTAAGGGAGGGCAGGATGACGGGTTCGAGTTCTAGCTAGCTAGTATTCACCTACGGTACATACCTGGCTTCAAGCCCTTGGGAACTCTCAGTTCGGCTTCGCGGCCTACGCTCCCTTTCCCGTCAGGGGGACAGTGGACCTTGATGTATTGGCCAGATCTGACATGCTCTGGGATAACCACACGGAACTGCATGGTGCTCTCCTACCGGTACCTCCAGACACAGACGTTGCTTCGTTGCTTTTATGAGCAAGGCACCGGCAATCGTCTTTGTGGGGGCAGAGCAAGATCTGTCGGTGTTTCTACTTGCAGCTGAGCCGCTTTGGGGTTTAAGTCGCGTTAATGACGTCAGAACAACAACGGCTGGAAGAGCAGATTTTCCCGAGGCTCACAATTTTGCAAAATTTGGGCAAAGTCGTTGTGAAAGGACCGTCACAATCTCAAAGCTAACAGCGTACCCCCCACACACTACACTTCTACAGTAATAGCTAGCTAGCTGGGTAATAGATATCTGGGAAGTCAAGAAGGAGAGAGAACTAAACCATCTTATTCTTCCATCAAAGATGCCCAAGTCGATCCGACGTTCCAAAAGAGGCCTCGGGGGCTCCAATGCTTCCGATGCGCGAAGTACATGGCGGAGGGTATCTCTGATTCTCCTTGGATTATCTCTGATTGCCTACAGATCCACCAAAAATCCGTTCGATTCGTCATGGGGTACTCGTCTGATGTCCTCCACCAGTCTCTTGCTCACGGATCTCATCTACGAGCCCTCGCCTCCTCCACAATTCAGCCAAGCCAACATTGCCCGTCCCATCTGCACCGAACCAACGGGAGGACAGTGCCGCGTATCCAATGGTCCCATTCCACTATCCTCCTTGACAAACAATGGCACCAACGACTACTATACATGCGATGGTAGATGCTCCAATCATGCTACCTGCTTCTTTGGCACCTGCATGTGTCATCCGGGATACGAAGGTCCCACTTGTGAAGACAAAATGCTCATTGCCAATCCCTGGTATACCGCCGATTGTCCCAATCTGCGTGATGAGGTCAACACGTTGAATGTCAATGCCACCAATCTCGGTGGGGTGGAGTTTTGCCACGAAGGACTGGCAGAACACGCCTCGTTGGGAACAGGCTTGAGCTACTGTGCCTATCTGTGCTACTCCAATGTGGCCTATGGGTCGGCCATTGTCCCACACGCGCTATGGAAAAAGGCACAAGAAGCCGAAAACAATCTATGGGCCAAGATTTCCCGCGGAAACAATGATCGGTACAACGATCACTTTCAAGGATTTGCTCAGTACAAGTGCGTGCCACGAGATCTCGGTCACGTCGTCGAGTTTGGTGCCGGACCGTGGACGCAGATCCGCGGATTGTTGAGTCTTCGACCAGATGTCAAGGTCAAGAGCTACACAGTGTTGGAGCCGGGAGCGGACTTTTACATTGAAAGTGTTGCCAGCTGCACGTACAAAACTGGAAAACTTTCCAAGCATCCTGATACTTCCAATTTCCATGATTTCCCAGTCTTTGTCAAGTCTAGTCTGGGAGGTGAGTTTGCTGCTATTGTATCACTGTGCTTTTCTTTCTTGTTGTAGTTGATCCATTCCTGTCTCATGTATGTATTGTGCCGAAACCAACCAACCAAACCAAACACAAAGAAACGGCCATGACGACGAACCTTCAGTTTGACACTGTCATGGTCTCCAATGTCATTGAACACGTCCAAAACGCGGTAGATTTCTTGCACGGAATTCACAAAAGTTTGAAACCTGGTGGTCTCCTCATCTTTCATGATCGGTACTATTCGTATCCCGAGGCAGCCGACAAGGTCTTGGGGAGGAATGTATTCCATCCCATTCGATTGACCCAACGATTCTTTGATCTTTTCTTGGCTGACTTTGACATCATCTTTAACAATTGTGAAGGTGAAAAGACTATCCACGGATGGAAGCGACGAAATGGTGGCGAACGAGGCTACTACGTCGTTGCTCGCAAAAAGGTACCAGCTACCACCGGCGTCGCCGCAAACTAGCTTTGGGTGAACCCTATAGCGACTGGTCTTGTGAGGGGTTAGGGTAACGCGAGATGCCAAGCAGAGCTTGCCTCCGCCCACAGCGGATGGTTGACGGTGATGCTGCTTGCGGGTGGCGGTGCAAACAATCTCAGATAGCCAATAGAAAGGGGCACGCGCACTAAAAAGGAACCGCCTTCGTTTCGTTAGTCTACATCTTTTGATTGATAGAATCCCATTGCGGTTGTAAACCCTATTATTCCGGTACACCAGCTCAGGCAAACATTCAAGTCTTGCGCTTACTTGATTGCGAACCAAGGGCAACGTTAGTAGATGCCTGGTAGTTTGGCCCTCACTCTGTAGACAATCTGATCGAGGCAGAGCAATTTTTCAACCGCACAGTGATCATAGACTCCTGTTTCCTCCAATAGGCGGTACCTTTGACGCGGGCAGCGACGCCTCACATAGTCACTGACAGCCACAGAAGGTTGCCATCACCTGCTGGGATAGATACGACATGCCAGAGATCGAGGTTCCCTCTTCTTGCGGAAGATCAATGATTTGCGCTTTAGAAATCGCCATTGCCAAGCAAGTTGCTCAGCAACAGCATTTGTCATTTCTCCACCACCATCTACCAGTACTTTCTCTCCTTCCATCCAGTTGAATGTTGCCCAGCGGCAGCCAAATGAAGGAGACGAAGGAGATGGAATGATGGTTACGGTTTGATTGGCGAGACACACAGCTCCCCGAACGAAATGAACGAAATGAACGAACTCAACAGCTCAACAGCTTCCAACAAAGCGCACAGCTGGCACGCTGCACCACGCAAAACTACAGCAGCTGCTGCCGCGGTACAGCTTGCTGGCCAGCCGAGCCGCCATCATCTTTGCAGGTGAGTTGACGAACTTGATGTGACTTGGTACCGTGTTTGGAAATTGTTAGAATGTACCAGCAATCAGGCTGTAGCTGAGCATGATTGCGCTACACAGAGAGGCAGAAGTAGGCAAAGCAATGTACCAGGTACCGGTACCAGAGCAAAAATTGGAAGATGCTTTCCCTTCTTTAGCTAAGCGGGTTCCCAGCGAATACAAAGGCTAGCAAGAGTTCGGTGTTTGGTGTTTTGCCTTGGCGCGTTTTGCTGCGGCTGTGTGGCTCTTGCATGGTTGACTATCCGGAGTGCTCCCGGTTCGCAGGAGCTGAGTGCTTTGTAGGTACCGGTACCTGCAGCTATGCCGGAGTCCATCGCGCTCACAGCCAGCGAAAATCTTCGGTCATTCTGCTTGGCTCCATGGCCAACTACATGTGTACCGTACGTTGAGGCCGGTCTTCGTATCTCTCTCCAACCATACGTTTGCCAAGCCCAGCACACCACACAAGAGAAAAATGCGTCTCACAAAAAGTAAGTTAGAACACAAAAAAAAGAAGATTTAGTTTCATTATCTACAAAAGGCTCCCCAAAACCAAAACAGAAGCAAGAACAAACATGAAGCTTGCAGCTCTTTTGGTGGCAACACTGTTGCCATCAACTATTGTCTTTGCATCTCATCATTCTTCCTCAGAGGTGGAACCCAACAGTAACTTGCGGAAAGTAGGAACTGCTACTGCTGCAACTACAACAGACACTCCATGCATCCAACACGTTGCTGATTTAGTTGCTGGCCTTCAAAATGAGATTAAGCTGTTGAGTACCCACAATAGTCACATGCAGACTCAAATTGACACTTTGAGCAGTCTAGTCAAATTCAATACTGCTGGGTTCAATGAAAAAATTGATATAGTGGAAGCAAAAATGGAGCAACTCCAGGATTCTGCCAGTGGCAACATCAACCTCCAAGGACACCGTCATCTGGCAGAAACCTTGCAGGATGTCATCACAAAGACAGCATGCATCAGTGAGGCTAGTGATGGCACCAAGTTCTGGTTGGACAACAACTGCGTTACAAACTTCTATGTGTACCCATGCTTTCCGGACAGAGACACCCTTGATGCTGCATTGGAAGACATTGAGACTGCTGAGGTGACCTACGGGCCAATCTACAGCTGGTGCTTTGAAGAGATGTCAATGAGTGGCCTGTTGTACTCAAGTTTCAATGATGACATTGGTGGCTGGAATGTAAGCCAAGTGACTGACATGTATCAGATGTTTTACAATGCTGAAGTCTTCAATGGTGACATTTCCAGTTGGGATGTTGGCAAAGTTACAACTTTCGAGCAAATGTTTCATGATGCCAATCTTTTCAACCATTCCCTAGCAGATTGGAATGTAAGCCAAGTGACAAGCATGAAGTCCATGTTTCGTAGCGCTCTTTATTACAACCATGACCTCTCTAGTTGGGATACTAGCAAGGTGGAAGACATGTCTTGGATGTTTTATAATGCTTGGGTCTTCAATGGTGACATTTCCAATTGGGATGTTAGCAGAGTTACAACTATGGAAGCCATGTTCTTAAAAGCCCAAGTCTTTAACCGAGACTTGTCTGGGTGGGATGTCAGCAAGGTGACAACTCTTTATCGCATGTTCTTGGTCGCTGAAGAGTTCAACCAAGACATTTCCATGTGGAATGTTAGCCAAGTCCAAAAGACCGATGCTGTGTTTGCTTATGCTGCATTATTCAACCAAGACATCTCTAATTGGGATGTTAGCCAAGTAACGGACATGAGTCACATGTTTTATTGGTCACAGGCATTCGCTGGAGATGTATCCAGCTGGGATGTCGCAAAAGTTACAGACATGAACTCGATGTTCGCCGGGGCAAATTTCAACATTGACCTTTCCAATTGGGATGTCAGTCTGGTTACAAGCATGAAGAAAATGTTTGAAGACACCTCTTTCAACCAAGATCTTTCCAGCTGGAACATGACCAGTGTTGTCAACACACATAAGATGTTCGACGGGGCATTGTCTTTTCAGCAAGACTTGTGCGAATGGCAAACAAAGCTGTCTACAGAGGCATCTGTTTCGGGCATGTTTTCTGGAACAAATTGCACTTTTGATGAAAATGGTGGTACTCCCCAATTGTTGAATGATTATTGGGCTGATCTCTGTTCTCAATGTGTTATTCCTTCGGATTCACCTTCTGCACTGCCATCAAGCAGCCCAAGCAAGAGCAGCAGCCCAAGTATGCATCCCTCTACAACCACCAATCCATCAAGTATCCCATCCAGCCAACCCAGTATTTCCCCTAGTAGCATACCATCAAGTTGGCCAACCAAGCAACCCAGCAAACTTCCCACCCAGAGTCCCAGTATGAATCCAACCACAGAACCATCAAGCAACCCAAGCTCACCTCCATCAACAAGTGGCAGTCCCAGCAGTTCTCCTTCAAGATTCTGTTTTGATTCCCGTACAACGCTTCTGGAAAAACTGGATAACATTGCAGAGGCCGAGCTAGAGTATGGTCCAATCTACAACTGGTGCTTCCATGAAATGTCCTTTGAGCAGCTTTTTAGCACTCAACGATATGACAATGCTAGTGCCTTCAACTACGATATTGGTGGATGGGATGTTAGTCAAGTTGTGAGTTTTCAGAATATGTTTTACGGTGCCTCAAGCTTTGACCAGGACATTTCAGGATGGGCCACCAGCAAGGTGGCAAGTCTTGCCAACATGTTCTATGGAGCTAGTTCTTTCAATAAAGCATTATCTGACTGGGATGCGAGTAAGGTGCAAGGGATGGGAAACATGTTCCGTGGAGCCACTGCCTTTGACCAGGACATTTCCAGCTGGGATACAAGTAATGTTGTTTCTATGCTCAACATGTTCAATGGAGCCAGCTCTTTCAACCAAGATGTGTCAAGTTGGGATGTGACCAGTGTCACCGATGTCAAAGGCATGTTCAACCGTGCACACACGTTCAATCAAAACTTGTGTGCATGGAAGTCAGACTTATCTGTGGATGCACTTAGTTGGGGTGTCTTCCTTTATACTGATTGTCCTGAGGCTGTCACTCCATCCAATGATGGCACTATTTGGACTGATCTTTGCTATGCATGTTAGACAAGCAAGTCCACACCACAATCTCTCCATTTATTACACCCACAATAACAGAAGAAAGCACCAAGCAGATTCATTCAACTCCATATCACACAGCAACACTGGAAACCTCCCATTGAGGGCCCAAACAACAACACAAAAAACACGAACAGAGAAACAGACACAGCACCCACAAATGCATACCAGTAGTAGCCAACTTTGCTTGCAAGGAAAGGAGTTATCCATTGCCTTGCTGTTGAGCCTTTGATGGGCCAAAAAGCAGAAGAAAAGTATACTAAAATAGTGAACTCTGAAGAAAAAGACACGAAACAACTGAACCTATGCTCCGCATCCTCTACTCCTTGCACTTTTGTTGGTAGTGTGACTCAATCTCATAGTGCTGCTTGGTAACAGTTTCTGTTTAGAGGGGTGAGTTGCAATGGCTCTCCTTTGATGTCTTTGGCATGCATACAATCACGACAAGATGATCTGCCGCCTTGCCCTGAGCTTTGTTGGAAAAGCAGACTAGTAGAAACCAGGAAAGGGAAGGATGGAAGAACGTTGCAGACTTTGAATCTTCAATCAATCTGCAAGGTCACGAAATGGGACTGTTTCCGTGAAACTGATGCTAGTTTCACGGAAATGGAGCGATTTCCGTGAAACTAACACAAAAACCGTGAAACTAACTCAAAACCGTGAAACTAATTAGTTTCACCGAAATTCCGTGAAACTAACCAAAAACCGTGAAACTAACATTTCCGTGAAACTAACATTCCGTGAAACTAATGCTTTGAATCCCGTTTCCGGACCTTGCCAGCTGCCAGCAGACGTCCCCACGTCCCCACATACAATTGAGGCAAAGAGGCGTGGGGTTCGTTCCTGCACTTTCGGATCCACGGTACGCTTCCACGGTTCAGTCTTCTTGGCGACAGTTGACAAAGTGACAAAGTGGCTGCTGTTATTGTTCTTGACTGTCACTCTTCGTTTTTGGATGTTGACAACTAGTTGAAGATTGTATCACCAAAGCCAAACCTAATCGTAAATTGATCCTCGTCTTGTTGTTGTTGCGGAAACGATGGCGACCTCCGACGCTCATCTGGAATGGATTACAAGTGCTGCTTTGGTGGAGTTGTTGGAAGCTTCTCATGGTGTCTTTGGAGAATTGATCGAGCCTTCCCTTGTGCTGCAAGGCCTGGCGCTGTCCGATAATGTGGGTCGTCTGGATGATCCTCACTCTGCCTTGGCCACTCAAGCGATGCATTCCTTCTCGATATCCAGTAGTGGAGACAATCCCGAAATCAAAGTGGAATTCGACAATACCACGCCGCATGCCGTGTCGCTGCGATGGATGGACGAAGAAGGACGGGCATTTGTCAATGGCACGGTAGAGCCATTTTCTTCCATGGTTCGATATTCACGCTGTGGACATTTATTTCTCGTGTCCGCTGTGATAGGACCGCAGAATGAACAGTTGCTAGGAGGCTATCGCGTGCGCATGCCCTGTCCTAGTGGATCTCCTCATCAGTTGTTAATAGAAGAAGAACAAGACGCTGCCGGTTCTACTAGTCCCATGTTCCGCCTAGAGTCTCTGATAGCGGATCCAACCGGACACGACGAATTGGTCATTGCAGCGGCAGCATTGGATTCTGTAGGAGCAGGACCACAACATGCAGCTTGTTCCAAAACTGTCAAAACACTCCACACCATTTTTCGCAATCTACTCGCCCATCCCGATGACCCCAAATATCAATCTCTGAGAATATCCAATCCCAAGGTCCAAACCACCCTGTTGCAAAATGGAGCTGCCCGACAAATGTTGTATTGCACAGGATTTCGTGAAAATGTCAAGGACGATCATTGGATCTGGAAGTCCAATGCCAATCTGCATGCCATTCCAGCACGCCTGGAACAGGCTTCCAAACTTTTGCAATTTCTTTTAGAACGCTCTCAACCTGGGTTTGTGGCAGAACTGGCGGCTACGCCGGTTTGGCAAGGACCCATTCTCAATTCCTCCTTGACCAATGCCAATACACGGGGATTTGGAGCTGCTGGGTCGACTCATTTCCTCAGTGATGATGAAAAATGGAAACGGGCCGAACGGAATCGACAACGACGGGGACGAGGTGGACGGAAACCCACACCGGGTAGTGCACCGAGTAGTAATGGACGCTGGGGGCGGTAGAAGCGTACTGTAGTATCAAGCAGCAATATACGTTCATGGTGTGTGCAGAAGACGAACAGGCACATCGACGGTGGGCAGCAGCCAAGATTGAACCGTACTGGGTATTGATGTTATTCGGTCTACCCGTGGATGGGCTTGGTACATTGCTAGTTTGAACACAGACAACACCACCATTACGACAACGCTGCAATTGGGGGATTGGCGGCACCCTACGTTTTGTTTCGACGTAACAACGGCTCTATAATCTATGTCGTTTATCGTCGTACCTAGCTGGTTGACTCATCAACTTTTACAAAACTGGCACCATTCTTTTTCACCACCTCGTCGATGCAATCAAACGCTTCTTCGAGTTCTTCCGCCGCGAGATCCTGAAGAATGAGAAGGATAGTGGAGGTTGCAAAATTGGAATAGCTGCCGCCACTGCCAGCCCCGTCACGCTGACCAAGAATCTTTTGCAGCACCTTGCCCACGTCTCTTCGACCCGCTCGATCCAAGTGCGTTAGGGGCTCGTCCAAAACTATGAGCGAGGGTCGCAGCCGGCCTCGAGTTGCCACCAAATCGGCAAACCCAAGTGTCAACGCAAGAGAGCATCGACGCCATTGCCCCCCAGAAAGTGTGGCCAGAGGTCGCTCACGAAACGATCCATCGGGTTCGCGAACCAAAGCACGACGGGAGATTTTGTCTCCGGCGTCCAGGGACATTTGAAGTCTTTGTGCACCGTCACTAAAGTCGTCCAGGTATTTCTGTGACAAGCACTGAAGGTCACGAACTGCGTTTTGCAGCACAAACGTTTGAATTCCACGGGTTCCAAAGGCATCCGAGAGGCCTGCGCATTGCTTTGTCAAGCGTCGTTGTTCTTTTGCTTGAGCTCCCAGATCCTCAACGGCGGCCTTCAGAGTCTCGAGCTCACCCGATAGGTTGCCATGGGCTTCTTTCGCAAACTCGACCGCTTGGCGTGCAGTGTTCAATTGTGCTTCCAGCTTTGATTGTGCGAGAGCGGCTTCTTGTTGACGCTCGGCTTGAGCTGTGTACGATTGCGTCAGATGGGCAACCTGTTCTCGTGAACTTCTCAACGCTTCTTCCGCATCATATACGAGTTTATCCCAGTAGGTTGCTTGTTCATCCCGTTGTTCATGTACAATCTGGACTTCCGCCTGAAGTTTCTGTCGGCCGAGTTCTGCATCCTCCACAGCTTCTCGCGCTCCAAGAAGCTTTGTTTGGGCAGTCGCCAAAGAATGCAGTGTGGCCTGGATTTCATCCTCAGCTTTTTCTTGCAGGCTCTCATGAGCATGTTCGTGGCCATTATTTGTCACTGGTTGTTGACATGTTGGGCATATTTCAGGAATATTGAATGCGCTCGGAAGCTCCCCCACGGATAAATCCACCTGCCATGTCTTCTCTAGTTTGTCAATGGCGCCCTTGAGAGTTTCCACTTCATAGTTGGCAGATTGGTGTTCTAGTTGTGCTTTCTGGAGTTGTTCAGCTGCAGTTTGCGCGGATTGCATCTGAATGCGAAGACTCCCATCAATATCTTTCAGCACCGATGCTCTCCCCTCTTTGAGGTGGCTCACATGGTTCTGGTGCGTTTCCACCGACGAATTTGCTTCTTCGAGGCTTCCCCGCAGTGAATCTAAAGATTTCCCTTTTGTCGCCTCATCTCCCCCGTCGTCATCTTGCTGTTTGGCTGAAAAGCTTTCGGCTTCAGCTTCCCTGGCACACAAGATCTCTTCCTTGTCTTTCAAGTCTGCATCAGCCCTATTGTATCTGTTTTGTAGCTTTTCCATGTCGTCGGTCCTTAGTGCTAGCATCCCCTGCAATTCGTTTTCTTTCTTCGTTGCAGTTCGGCCCTTGGACCGAGCCAAAGTTCCGGCTCCCTGCCAAAGCTCCAATGGTACAATCAGCGAGAGTTCTTCCTTTAACTTTGCGTCAGTGGCTTCCAGCAATTCATTCAATGCGTGCTGGCCATGAAACATGGTTCGAGCTAGGATGGGTGCACTGACACCTAGCTTTTCCTCGATGACTGCCATTGTCTCTTTCGCTGATTGAGTTGTAAGATCCTGCCCGTCCAGAAAGAATGCTAGTCCAGTCTTCTTTGGTGTTTTTGTCCTCGTAATCACAAACGGCTTTCCATTCAGATGGCCGGTCACCGATACACGGGCATTCTATACATGTTCAGTAGAGGCAAAGAGACAAATGAGGCATCCGCCCGACCAAACTTAGTTAGTTCTGTATCAAGGTGTGAGGACTCACCTGGTTAGAATCATTCAATATATCCACCACCTTGCTGTCTTGGAAAGGTCTAGGATCTGCAGAACCCGTCATAGCCCACAAGGCTGCCATGGCCAACGTTGTTTTGCCACTCCCATTGCTATGTTCCATTAGTGGTTTGGAGGTAGGTAGAAAGAGACAAGGTTAAGATTGTTCAAGATCCAGTGCAAAGAGACAAAAGCAAAGAGGAGGTCAATCGAGCAACATGGATGTCGTACCTGTCCGATCCTCCATCCAAGTTGGTGCCCTTCAAGAGGACAAGACCCCTATCATTCAAGGGATAATCCACCCGAGTTGGAAACGGTCCGTAACCTTCTACTGCCACAGAGTCTAGTTGTAGATTGGTTTTTGTTGCCAACAAAGACCCTTCAGTACTTTTTGTTGACGACGATGTTGCACCGTCAGACTCTTCCATCTCCTCCAGAAGTCGCAGTCCGGCCTCTTGCAATGCCATGGCTTCTTCTTCGTCGTAATCAGCTCCTTGTTGGACCTCCCAAAACCTTGCCCAGGTGGAGAGGGGTGACAAATCCTCCAGAGAGGTGGCACCTGCAGTTTCCGCAACCGATGCAGGATCTCCTTCCTGTGCCTCGGCGGTTGTCGTCGCCTCTCGTATTTCCACGGCCACACCTGCTTGTCGGAGTGCTCGAGTATGATCCTGGAAAAGAGTGTTTTCATCCAAATCCCGCACTTCTCTGCGTGGCAATGTCAACACAATGCGATCACCCTCTTTGACAGTCTTTTTAGTTGCTGTTTTCACGTTGTTCTCCATTGTTGGTACATGTAGTTCCAGTAACTCATCCACCGACTGTGGCTTGAAATGCTTCCTCCCAATATCATTCATGGGTATCCGTTCAATACACTTCCACCCTTGTGTGGCATCCAAGACCACCAGTGCTTTCTCTTGATGAGCTTCTGCCAGTGACGTTTCATAGGGCGATCCGAGATATTCAATGCATACCTCTTGCGTGTCGGCAGTCTTTTTATTCTTGTTGTGTATGACGGTGTGAGGTTTGTGAAAGTGTCCCGAATAAATGGGTCGATTGCTGGGAAACACGGATGGATGGACTCCCCCCGTGGAAACAATCATGTCATTCATGTAGGCTCCCGTGACATCGGCATGCACAAACAGTGCTTGACACGACTGCGCCATGTCAGATTGCAGCACCGATTCCATAATGGCCAAATCTCGAATGTGTGGTACAAAGAGCGCATTTCCTAGTTTGGTGGGATGCGAAAACACCAGGGGACCGGGAATGGTTGTGCCGCTGCTGCTGTCATCATGATCGACTACTACTCGATACGACTGTTCCAGCGGTGTCAATCCATGCGAATGTCCTC
Organism: Seminavis robusta; assembly: GCA_903772945.1. Classification (NCBI taxonomy): domain Eukaryota; phylum Bacillariophyta; class Bacillariophyceae; order Naviculales; family Naviculaceae; genus Seminavis; species Seminavis robusta. Next base: position 41,028 of record CAICTM010000233.1, read on the forward strand.
CCAGTGTAACTTGATCGTGATTCCCCGGAATCAGAATCATGGGTACGGTCCATTGTCGAAAGGCGTGCAAGACGGCATTGAGACAATCGACCCGCAGCGTTCCTCGATGATGCCAGAAATCTCCGAGAAAGAGTACCCCCGCGTGTCGCTGTTGTGCCAATTCGTGAACACGATGGATGACTGCCAATGACGTTTCGAGGGTGGAGGGGGCCACGTGGAGATCGGTAAAGACGACCCATTTGGCAATGGAAGCGTGATGGGCCAGTTGTTGCAAAAATGGGTCCTCCTTTGCCTTGATCTTGTCGGATGCTTGTAGCAGGGCATCCAAGTCATCCATGCGAGGTGGTGGTGGTGGTGGATTGTTGTTGGTGGTGCTGGAATTGTCAATGTCGGCTGTCATTTTTGAAGCTGTGGTGGCGGTGGATGAATCATCCGATGATGCTATAGTAACTGTCATCGCTGGAATGGCCTGTACTGGTTCTTCTAGCGGTAGCTGTTGAAGCAGCAACTCTTTTTCTGTAGTAGTATCAGATTCTAGTTTTGTACTTGTTGCTGTTGTTGCTGTTGTCAGTTGTGATTTTCGAACCTTGACTTGTTGATTCTGCTCTCCACCATCAGCAGAAGATAGTTTCAGTGTGTACCATCCACCCTTTCGAATATCTTGAATGACGCCTTGGACCAGGTTGGATCCATCTTTGTGGACATCCACCAGGACGGTATCTCCAATGGTCCAATTATTATTATTATTATCAGACGATGATGATTTTGACGAAAAAGACAGCCACAAACGTGTATTATGGAATGGTGGTGGGTAGAGGAATGATGGGTATCCAAACAATGATGGCTTTCTAGTTTCCCAGTGATGTTGTGGACGCATGGTATTTGCTATCCGTCGTGGGAGATGACCTGATCTTGCCAAGAAGGCTTTGGCAGTTTTATTACATGTAGTAGCTGCCATTATGGTGAGAAATAATGCCAATGAAATGTTGAGGGCACAATGAGATCTTCTTTTCTTCGACGACAATTGTGATGCCCCCAGCAATCTTCTTCTTTTCTCTACTTCTGATGATGATGATGATGATAGTCGAGTCATTGCCAGAATTTGTTAAACTCTCTCTTCTCTGCAGTGCAAAGCCAACAAAATCTATCTCTTTCCTTTTGTTTGTTTTACTTTCTTGTGGCGTTGATTGTGTCGACCAACCGAAGCCAAAAGCCGAGGGCGAAATTGGATCTTTGGATCTTTTGCGCTTTTTGTGTTGTGAGAATTTCCAAAACATGTTTTAAAAAAGGGTCTCAATTTGGTGATTTTGCAAGTGTCAGCTTCTTCATTTGCACAAAAGCCCCTTCCCCCGAGCCACCGTTTCCTTATACTAGTAGGGGGTGTTAGAGTAGGGAAATTATCTACGGAAGCCAGCCGGGGCCAGGCTTAAGCAAAGAACAGGCGAAATTCAGGACTAGGTTCTGTGGGATCAGGGGCAAGAAATTGAGGACCATTACGGGGGGCAAAGGGTTTGGCTTTGCGGGATCCACGGAGACATACCTGACACTTTTATTCGTTCAGCAAAAGACCGCACTGTCAACCTAAAAACAACACATCAACAACTTGCTACAACGAAACAACCGCAATGCATACAAGAAACATGAACAACAACAACACGGACAAGGAAGTCCCCCTTGGCAAAGTCCTCTCCATCTTTCTGACGGATGATGGACTCAAGGACGTGACGTTGATCACCAGTGATGGCGAACTTGTGCGGGCCAACCACTATGTCTTGTCGGCTCGATCGGTGGTCTTTCGTCGCCTATTGAGAGGCAATTATTTCTCGGAAGCCACCAACCTCGAAGTCGATGTGGGCTTTCCCGGCAGTATCATGCGAGATATTGTGGAATACAGTCATACCGATACGTGTGCCAGTCTCAGTTGGAATAATAATAGCAATAACAACACTAACAAGCAATCGCCATTGGAAGAATGGCACGCCGAAAAGGAGCACGTGGAAACACTGGTGGGGCTTTCGGGAGCCGCCATGTACTACAATTTACCCAGTCTCGCCAAGAAAATAGAGACCAATCTCACGCAACATTTGCGGCGTACACCGTCCCTGTCACTGGCCGTTTTGGCCGCCTGTCGCAAGGGGGGACCTTCCATTCCTGTCGAATTGGTCGAATGTGCCATGGCATCGGTGCGACGGAACAAAAGTGCACTCTTTGATGAAAAGGCCGTTGCCTGTGTCAATGACAGTCTCGTCAAGGAAATTCTCAAAGACAAAGACCTGAAAATTGACGAATACGATCTCTTCATGTTCCTCACGCAATGGATGGAACGCAGTCCCAAAGATCGCGAATCCGTCGCCAAAGATTTGAGCATTAATATCCGACTGGAAAAAATAAATCCAGAAGATTTGCATTCCAGTGTGTCGTCGTCGGGATTATTTGCACCGGATGAAATCCACGAAGCGTATCGGAAACAAGCTTTGGAAGCGCAACAAAGTAATCATGCGTTCCAAATTCCATCCTTTCAACAAACCAAAAGCATTGCTTGGCGGAAACTACACAGTGTATCCCTGTGGGTATCATCCAACTCTAGCTGACAAAAACTGACTCAATGTATCAATACATTAAAACCATTGATTCATTCCAGCAAAAATAATGGAACAGGACATTCACTTACGGTTTACTGTACAGTCGTACCCATCAATCTGCACGATCGTCTATAGAGTGGCAATTCTTTTGTGGACGTTTCGGTTTGCAAAAAGAAAATTTCCTAGATGACTACATCTTTAGTTGTCAGGAAGTTGGCAAATGCAGACAACAGTCTCCGACCCTACTTTCATCAGAATAGCGTGCAAGGGTCAACTTACGTAAATAATACTTTCAGTTAGCTAGCTAGCTAGAAACTCTTTTGGAAGCCATCAAGGAGAGCACCGAACTGAAAGCATTCAGTGCTCTAGCGTTGTAGTTGACCTGATAAAGTCCCCGTCATCACAGAGTGCCCCAGCAAATACCATCTCCTTTTCAGTCTGAGCACGGATTTATTCGATTGATTGATTCGATTCGTTCGAATCGAATCTGACAAAGGATCTTTGGATCTTTCATACCCGTTTCCTCGTGACTAAAGCAACTCACCCGATCGTCGATGTTCTGCCCATGGCGTCCCTCAAACGACAGCTCGACAGCTACCGGTAGAGTACCGTGTCTTGTCCTGATCTGATCAGTACATTGCCATGCCGCTACTGTACCATGAATGTGGGTAGTCCCTTTAGTGTGATTGGGAGAAATCCCGAAACGAGTGCTTTACCCGAGGCAGTTTGGTATCAGGAGAGCACTTCGACTGCCTCGTCCAATTTTTACTACAGCAACGCTCATCATGAGCAGAACGCCGATGCAGAAGGACAACAACATCCATCTGGATTCTTCGTTTCGCTCTTGCCAAGATGGGATATTGCGCAGGATGATTCACGCGCCAAATCGGTCTTTTACCAAGTCACACCGTTTTCCGATTTTCTCAATAATAATAATAAGGACAAGAAAAGCCATTTGTTTCGACTGCGACTGCCCAGACGATTGGCTGTGGTAGACGAAGAAGAAGAAATAATCATCACGACAGCCATCAGCAACGATGAGTCCATGGACGCTCCTCCTCCGTTGCCATCATCGCCACGCCATCAAGAGCGAAGGATTCCCTTGCTAGTCAGATTCACAGACAACCACAAATTGCTGGCCATGCAGTTCTCGCCCTTTATGGTCCGAATTGCCGTGGCAATACCAATAGGACATGACAAAACAACTACCCGGTCTTCTGCTCCTGATGCTGCTACTCAGCATTGGACCGTTGCCTTGCCATATTCTACTTCCTTGGACAATTCGACGACAATCATCAAAGACCCATACACACCACTGCCATCTTCTCCCGATGCCATGCCACAACGCAAGAAGAAGAAAAAGAAGAAAAAAGGACACACCACCACCACTACATCATCGTCCAACCATCACAATGAAACCATCTTGCCAGGGGGTCTATTTTGGCTCGATCAATCCTACGGCAATGCCCGTGGAAGTGACTACCAAGAGTTCTGGTTGGTATTGGTCACGTCTCGTTCGCTGCTTTGTTACACAGTAACCTACAATCGTCTCGACGAATATAGAAGACAACCTCTCCTCTCCATCGAATTGGCGCATCAGTTTTCCCATCCCACTGCTACAGCCGCGTGGTGGGCATCTCCCATGGTACTGGTGGTCGGTTCCTCTACTGCCAATGCCGACTTGTCGCTGCGAACTTACCTGTTTGGTGGGAATGGTCCCTTTACCAGTCACCGAGAAGTCCTGCAGAATCCATTGATTCTACCACTCCGTCTCGAACGACCACCTCCGGTGCGCTGCGATGCCTTTACGGTAGGAGGAGGAAACGGCAACAATCGTCAGGAAAGCACGCACAAACGAGTTTCTTCCTCATCATCATCTTCTCCTACGTCTCCTTCCAACGACACCAATCACTCGACCATAATATCTGTCGTCCAACTGTACAACAAGACGTATATTGTCCATGTACCGGCAGAGTCCGTCTTGGTCGCCTACAACGTTCATGCCATTCCCATCACACTCCATCAAGTCGATACCGAAAATTGTGTCATTCTGCAACAACAGGTACAGCGGCAGGTACGACTGCCCAAACGAATATCGCGAAAAAGCAAAGTAGAAGAACATGTCTTGATTACCACATTGGACAATGTACTCGTCATTACCTTTCGACGGTCCAAGTTTCACGTCATGGTGGATATTCTGGATAGTACCAAGGATGTCGTGGTGGAGAAAATAATGGCACAGGAAGAGGAAGTATTGGCGGTTCCATCCGATTCGGCAGCGCCTACTCCGTAAGTTCCTGTCTCTTTTGTAAGCACAAGTTTGTGTGAAAGATACTCAAATCCGTCTTTGTACCCACGTGTGTGACAAAAGTGCCCTCTTTATTGCACCCAACTTTTTGTTCTTGACGCAACAAGGTACCGTGCTACCCTTGTCACTAGATTTGGAACGATTAGCACCCTCCGTGATCAAACACGAGCGCTGCAACTTTACCATGCTCCTTCGACGAAGACACTTCTTTCAACAATCATCATCATCATCTACAGGCCGACAGACTGCCATGGCACACTTTTCGGCCATTGGAGCACTAGAACGGCCCGAGCAACGGTTGAAATGGATCAATCATGTGGCAGAGGTATACTGTAGACAGCAACAACAACGTCATCATCAGAACACAACAGCAACTCCCTACCAATGGGACGTGGTAGCTTCCGTGGATCTGATGTTCCAATGTGCGTTGCTGGGGAGAAGCGGATGGGAATTCCTTTCTTCAACAGATGTAATTGACTTTGATGATGAGTACAAACTGCTTCGTCGGATGCAACGGTACTCTCAGGCTCCCTCACATCCAGTTTTGTTCCAGACGGAGCTGCTGGAGCAATTATTCCTTCCTAAAGTTCAAAAGGTATTGAGGAAAAAGCGGCAAGCAGCCCGTTTGGCCAACGAAGATGGCAACAACAATACACAACTAGTTCTTCACATTGCCGAACTGGCCATGTCCTATGTTGGAGCGCTGGAGCGACATGGATCTCGGGCATGTCCTGCAATGCAACTCTTTGTCTTTGCGCTGCTATGGAGGCTTGGTGATGCCCAGGTTCTCATGGCGCTGTTGAAGGCATGGAAGACTCCGTCTCAACAAAAGAGCAGCCATCCAACAAGTTTCCTCGCCACTCAACGGCACGCGTTTCTGCTCATGGATGTTGTCCAACACGTCGAATTTGGATCCCTTGCCAGCAAAATTTTTGCACTGAATGACCAATGTAAGCTCGAACGCAGTCCCTCCATTTTGTGAAATTGCATGATTAATTGTCTGTAACTAAAAACTTGCCATTGAAAACCCCAACAGATGCGGTAGTGGCAACACTGAGAAAGCGAACGCTTCAGCTGTCCATGGGAATGCTTTCGGCCTCGCCAACGATGGACTACCGATATCCCAGCTGCCTCATTTCACTGCTTCTGCAGCACAGTCAACTTCACGAGGCTCTGGTGGCCGCGTCTGAGTTGTTGGATTCCTTTCACAGTCATCAACAAACTTCTTTCAAGACTCGAAGGAAAATAGCGGCTCTCATCTATGCAAGGAAATGCAACGGTGGGGACAATTTTCTGAACGTGGCGAACGCACTTTGGAACTGCGATCTGGAAGCAACAACATCTGATCGGTGTGCAATGCTACAATCCATGTTCTCCTTTCTGTCCAAATGGGACCCACGACGTGTCGCAACAATCTCAAAGGGGCGCGGGTTCAAGACCAGCGACGACATTTTTGAGTTGATGGAAGGGAGTGAGGCAAGAACGAAGTTTCTGTCCCGAAGGCCATCATGTTCGGCGCTGGCCGGAAAGACCAACACAGCAGCTCCGGCAGCTCGGCACACACCTTCTCCTTTCCCCAGAGGGATCGCCTTGGACAAGGTAGTGCTATCCAAGGATTTGACTTCCTTCTGGTCCTACTTTGGGCAAGTGTTTGGAGTTCCATAGCCGCTAACATATATATTCCATCGGAGCCTAAGGGACGGAGACGACCCGATGAACGGGTGCTGGGGCAGTGGGGGCTCGAGCTCGGTGTATACAGATATAGGCTAGTATGGAATTTTAAGCTAGTAGTAACAGGTGAAAGCTAGGTCACTTTGCGGTAATGAGGGAATGGATCCAATTGAGGAGAGGTTTGAAGGGGATGAAAGATCTTCTGAACCTCAGACAATCCTGAAATGTCAGGTCTCATATAATGCTGGCATTTCTTGCCTTTGGAGTCCTGCGAGTCAGCCCTGTGCTCCTATAGTTGAGGGTGGGATTGACTGTCTTCCTTTCACTGCAAGCTCCCAATTCTGTTCATTGTAGGCACTTTTACCGAATACTTTCTGGGTCTCTCCGTTATCTAATCTGGTCGGGAATCTCGTGGCAGGCCTCCACCACCAATTAGCTAATACGGTAGTCTGGAAATTTGTCGGTCAATCGTATGCCTTCGGTAGTGCTCATCAGTTTCCATCACCATTCTTGGGTGTTGGAGAATATGACGGGAGTGTGGAGGTAGGGCATCGACCAGTTGGGAGAGGAAGTTATGGTTGGCTTGGGTGATGGATGCCTGGAAGGTGGACTGTCAATGGAATGGATCAATTGAGTAGTGTCAAGGGCTTGAGAGTGGTGGTAGACATCAGCAGTGAGAAGGTGCTGGATGGAGGGGATGTCACAGGAATGGAAGAGTAACTTGGTGTGTAGATCAGTGGGGCCGTGAATGAGTTTTGGCGAGGTTGATAGAATACTTTTTGGAAGCTTGGGTAAGGATAGCAAAGGTGTCCGATCCAATGAATTGGCAAAGGAATCGAACTCCAGTTGTGATTTCTAGTTGGATATTGTTGCCAGCTTGGGAGTTGATGTAGACAATGGAAGCCTGAACTGAAGGTTCTGTACACGGAACATTGGAGGAGGTGCCTATGAGGAGTTTGGTTTGGAGAAGTTGAGCTCCATTCCAAGAGGTGGGCCGTGGTGTTGGAAGGGCTGGAGGACTGGAAAGATGTCATCTGGGTGGAGGAAAATTGAAGAGTCATCAACATATTGGAGTGCGGAGCCTCCGGCGTGGCCATCCTGGAAGTGAGCTTGGGCTCTGGCGGGAAGAAAGGTTGTCACTAGTTTGAGCAGGAGACACAGGTCGTTGATTGTTGGCGCAGTGGGGCATCCTTGAGCATGATCTTCCTGTTGGAGAAAGAACTGGAGTTCATTGTTGCCGTCAAAGTAGAAGCTTTTGTTGGGTGAGGAGTATAGGAGATCATGGGGTACCAAACAGGAGAATTCGGGGCACTCTACGAGACAATCTCGGATGGCTGTACGGGTGTACGGGAAACTTTGTTGAGCATGGTCTTGATATCAACAAGGTGGAGGACTCTGGATGGATTGGGCTTGGAAATGAATGGAATCAGGTGAAGCTGACATCAACCATGAAGTTCAGGGTGCCCTTGATAGCGATGGGGTATTGGCCAAAAAGGATGAGGTACCAGGTACCGGTACGAGCTAAAAAACGAGGTACTGTACTACATGTCTACATGTACCGTACCTGGGTTGCAAGGGGGGACTCGACTCGACTCCACACTATTGTCATGCCGACGTGCTTTGCTGGCTTCCACTTCGAGCAGTATCCACGTTTGACTCGACCAATGACGCACGCATCCTTCCAAGGAGCCAAAAAACAAATGAAGCGACCATGACGTACTGCACATGGAGGACATACGGTATGAATCGCCATCGTTAGTGCTAATGGAGGTTGACGATTCGAGGCATATTGAATTCAATCAACTGCTTCTTGCTATCTGGTATCGCTACATATACTTGTGACTAGCTAGGCGAAGTGTTGTTTTGACCACAAAGATGACGAAAACCTGTGGATCGTTCAGATACTCTGCTTGCCTGTTTTTGCTTTGGCAGTGTTTGTTTCAGCATGCGGCTCTGGCCTTTATGACTCCTGGTATTTCTCCCTCTCCATCCGGACAGGACAAAGCGCTGTTCATGATCAAGTTTCCAAAAGCCTTCGAGTCATTTTTGCCATCTCCTCCAACTCAGCCTCAAAGCAATGAAGTGAAGGACAAGCGCGAGGAGCTCAAGGCGACCTTATTGGATGCTTGCAAGAACTCGAACTCAAACAAACAAGAACAGCGAGCTGAAATCGAAACCGTAATTGAACAGCTCAAAGAGCTTTGTCCCACGTCACCTGCCACAGCAGCAAGCCCACTGCTTCAAAAAAAGTGGGCCCTGGTTTGGACCACGGAGAAGGAGATCAATTTCTTCTTGGATGTCGGCTTTAGCAACGAAATAGGACAAACCATTGCGGGAGAGGCTCTTGACAACAACATTGAATTTATTCGAGGAGGCGGCTTTTACGTTTCTGGCAAATTGTCCATTCCCGATTCCGAAGGGCCCAGAACAGACTTTGAATTCGAAACGGCAAAATTGGATTTGGGGAAGTGGGGCAAATTCCAATTTCCTCCCGTTGGAGCAGGTTGGTTCGATACAGTTTACTTGGACGATACGCTACGAGTCGATTTGAACAGTCGAGATGACATATTAATCTGCACGCCTTATTAGATCAATGTGTGCTGATAACACAAGCACCATCGATACCAGTTCCTCGGAATGGAAAAGTGCTTTGGCAAAGCAATTCTGAGCGCTTCCAAAACGCTCAGTCTCGCCAATTCATTTGACCGAACTTGTAGACTTGGCTTTGTGGTTTGCACTGTTCAACCAGGATTTGTGTAATTTGTCACAGTGTTGTTCGCAAAGTCGTTCCATGACGACATAGTGACCAGTCTCAGGCTAAAGGGGCCTTTGTGTAAACAAAAGTTGGACATCCTCGACTGCTTTCTTGCGTCCAGGTCATGTCAATGTACTCGGTGCGATGCTGAAATCCAATTGTCTTACTAGCAAGCTTTGGGGAAGTTTCAAACTTCCTCAATGTAGCCAGACATTTCAAGTTCGGAGCATTCTCTTCCAATTTGGCAGCAATGTGATGCATTAGAGCATCTGGGAAACATAAAGAAGCCATATAGATGTGTGTGACTTTGGACAAGTCCACCTCCAGCAAGTCTTCATTTAGAAACTCGACGGTAGCTTCCGTGGTTGTTTCTTGTGAACGACCGGATCGGAGTTCCTTGGCTGTGGATTGTAGGTCTGTCCATGCTGAAACAGCTGTTGCATGTCGCTGTGGAGCCAACTCAATGCCAACAGCTTTGGACAAAATTGGAAGTTCCATGAATGCTTGTAGAATCAGTTTCCCACGACCAGAACCCAAGTCCACAAACACAATCTCCTCGTCTTCCTCTTTTGAATGTTCATTTCCGGTTGTTGTTGTTGTTAAGCCCATGTGATAAAAGAGCTGCCGAGCCCCCACCGATGTTATTTCACCGTAGGTGGCCGGTGTTCTTTGCTGCTGGGCGTCACCAACATTGCCGTCTGAAGTTTTTATTGAAAATCGTTGCATTTTTGTATTGACAATGTTGCAATCTTCATCATCATCATCAAAGATGGGGTATCCTGGCCTGCTGGCCCATGGTTCCATAGATTCATCTAGTAATTCGTCCACCGATTTTCGCAAAGCCACTTCTGCAGGAGATTGAGGCAACGGGGCAATCATGGGAAGCTGCTGGACAAAGGTATCCGACGGCACCTGAAAGAGAGCTGCGGCTGCCTGTAGTCCCAAATGAACAAGAGCACCGGGACTTATAGAAGTGCTTGACGAGGTAGAAGAAAAAGTCTGGAGTAGCATCCTCGAAGATAATGATAAACCTGTGGCGGTGTGGCGATGGGTGGCGAGCGCTTCTGATTTTTGTGGAAGATCTTTGGGATCTTTTCTTCGGGTTCGATAACCCTAATGCTACCTTAGTACCGGTAGTGGTACAGTACGCGGCTGAAAGTCCGCCCAGTGTCCATCACGCAACTCTCATGGCCAACACCACCGTACTGGTCACGGTCTAGCAAGAGGACGCGAGGATATGTACTGTATTCATTTCTGTGTGCGGCGGCAAAGGATCCAAGGAGCATGCTCAGCCAAGTGGCAACGCACTCGCTGCCCAACCAGCCAAAGTTTCACCATGCACCACCGCACCAACACATCACCGCCGTACGAAAACCCCCAGTTCGGCTGAATTGTCCCATGATGGAGTGAGTGGAGTCGAGGCTTGGGATGTTGGGGGTGAAATTAATTTCCAACAGGCACCAAAAGAAACTACTCACACAAGAAATTTGCATGGTGCTGAAGCAGCTGTTCCTTTCCTCTCCTTTTGCCTTCAGAATCTCACTACCAGACAGTGGCTTTTCTCAGATCACCAAAAAGATGAGACAGAAAGTAGTCTAGCTAGCCAGTATGACACCATAGTGTAGTAGCGGCCCGTCCCGTACGGTACGGTAGATCCAGCTGTTATCTCTTTTGGTCAGCGCAAAAGCCGTTGTTTGATATTTTGGGGTTCTCAACGCAGGCCCTCCGGGCTGGAGTGCTCGTCGGAGTCGCTGCACCACATCGATGCAATGCACCGCAGATCCAACGGCGAAGGGGAAAGAAAAGCTGGGAGAACAGAACAACAGTCAAGAAAAGGACACACAACAGCCCACCGTATTAGGTTTCCTCATAGGAGAGAGATCAAGAGCAACTCCGCAGCTGCTATCAGGATTGCTTGGAGCATATCTGGTGGAGCTGTTGGATACTGTATCCAGAAAAAATTGCTCTGCTGTGTGTGAGGTCTGTTGTGGTGGCATCTTGAAAATTTGAAAGTCGCTCGTGGTTGGTCTTGCTAGATAGTGTGCCGGCCAGGTGGTTGCTGTAGCTTCCGAGTAACAGTGAAAATATTTTTTGTGCGTGGACAAGGCACACCTTCCCTCATCATTGCAATACTGTAATAAAACAAAGAAACATGGCGTCGAAAAACACTAGCGTTGCAGCTGACCTAAAGGGTGGCAAGGTGAATTTTGACTATTTGAAGAAGAACAACATGGACATTGCGGATTTGGTCAAGATGGCTCGAAAGGGCAAGGAAGCCGCTGCAGACGATGAAAGTGACGAGAGCTATTATGAAGAAATCATCGAGGAAGAAGTGATTGAAGACGATATGGTGCTGTGGAAGAGAACCGCCAACATGCCATCGAATTTTCAGATTCCTCAGTTCCAAGCCAAGAAATCTGCATCACCGCCAAAACCACCCAAAAAGAAGAAGAAAAAGAAAAAAGAAATTGATGGTTCCAAATTGCTGCTCTTGCAGTCTGCAGAGCAAAAATTGACGGATGCTAGCAAAAAATTTCGGGAAGCTCTTCAAGAAGGAGCAGCCATTGTCTCTCTTTTAGAATTTATGCTGGCGGATGTTGACTGGGACGACGACGAAATCGAAGAAGTCGATGGTGATACCTGGGAAACTCGCTCTACCTTTGTCAGTACCAGTGCCGAGGCCAAAAGCATTATTGATCGATTGGAATCGGCGAAACATGAGTTGATGGGGACAAGAAATAAACAAACAGCTCCACCACCAGCACCTGCTCCTTCTAAACCAGCCCCACCACCTGCTCCTTCTAAACCAGCCCCAGCACCTGCTCCTGTTACCAGGGCGGCATCTGCCCCATCAACAATAAAACAACAACAGAAACCAGCCACCCGGCCTTTGTTGGGAAGCCATCGTGAACCCAGTTTTAGGGCACCTGATTTGGCTACACTGGATGAAGAAGAGACAGAACACCAAAGTACAGCCAGCAGCAGTAGTGCCAGTGCGGGTAGTGGAGGTCCTCCTCCACCACCACCACCTCCGGCTAGTACAAAGAAAAATAATGACCTGGAAAAGGCCAAGAGTGAAATGCTTAAATTTGCCCAAGAGGGCAAGAAACTGGCAAACAAGTTGACATCGCCCTTGAAGACCACATCCAGTGCCAGTGACGAAATGGCAAAAGCCAAAGCTTCCATGATGGCATTTGCCAAAGAAGGGGCTGCTCTCGCTGATAATCTTTTAGAGTCTCGGTCGGATCATCGTCCAATGACAAAGAAAACGACTCCTCAACAAGCGGCTGTTGCAGCGAGCAACGTCGAAGTGATGCTGCATGAACCCAAAAAGGAGGAAAAAGAAGAACCTAAAGTTGAGGAAGCAAAGATTCCTCCTCCTCCGCCACCACCCGAAGAACCAGCCAAGGCCGAAGAATCAAAGGACAAGAGTCAACAACCTGTCGAAACCAAAGATGCATCAGCTATATCAGGAGAAACCCCACAACTGCCACTTTCACCACGCGATATTCAAAAGAAGGAAATGAATGAAGCCAAGAAAATGTTCTTGGATGCAGCCACGCAGGGTGCTTCCTTGGTGACGGCATTGGAAACCAAAATTGTCGAACAGGAGGCTGCCGAAACCGAAAAACAAGCTGATCCCAATGACAACACGGGCAATAAGGACGCTGCGGAGAATGACAACAACAATACAGAACATGTCGGTCAAGCCGAGGTAGCTCAGGCTCGTGATTCCTTTATGCGGCTGGCGCAGCAGGGAGTCGATTTGGTCAATCAACTGGAAAAGAAGATATCCACGCCCGTAGCTGCTACTGATGCAGAACAAACGGCAATAGATGCCAGCGAACGTGACGAGGCAATCAAGAAGGAGCTCACCAAAGCAGGAGACTTCTTCTTGGAAACGGCCAAGGAAGGAGCTCAACTGGTGCAAAAGTTGGAAACCAAACTGGAGGAGACTGCACATGGGAAGGAAACGAGCGATACAACTGATAGTGCGGGGCATGATTTGGAGCTAGCGAACAAACGAACTTCATTTTTGGCTGCCGCGGAGGAAGGTGCTAAACTGGTGGCCCAATTGGAGGACAAAATATCTCATGCAACTGTCGAAGCAGGGCAGACTACTACCGAACAATCTGAAGAAACTACCGCGAAACCAGAAAACGATGAGGCAAAGGCAGCTGCAGAGGATGCATCCAGCCCTCCAGACGCGGTAGCTTCTACCGAACAATCTACAGAATCCCCCGCGAAACCAGAAAGCGAGTCGGAGGCTGCTACTACTACTACTGAGCAAGCTGCAGAAACCGCCGCGAAACCAGAAAATGAATCGGCAACGGAAAATGGTGCAACCGCCCCTCCAGATGAAGTATCTTCGAAGGCAGCCGATGAAATAAATTCAGCGGAGACTCTATCCGCGGAACCCACCGCTGCTCCATCCCAGGAGAACGAAACCAAGCCATCCGAACCAACAGCAGGAGAGGAGGCCGAGGTGGCAACGACCGAGAAACCGACGGCGCCACCGACGGACCAAGATGGAGCCAGTTCTAGCGAACAGACAGGTGCCGCCGATGGATCAACCGAGCTGGACAACAAGGAGGCGTCCGGAGAAAACGATGAGGCGAAGGCAGACCCCAATGGAGAGACTCCAGTTGAAACAAAGGACAAAACAGAAGCCGGCACCGGAGAAGCTGCGAAATCGGAGGAAGCCGACAAAACAGGTGATGCAGAGGAAAAAGCGACGCCTTCTGAAGAAGGTGTAGCAGGAGAAAAAAACCAAGAAGAATCACTCCCATCCAAGGACACGGCTGAAGAAGGCAAAGACAACGGATCAGAAGAACCGGGAGCCCAGGATAGTGTAGAAAAAGAAGCAGAGCTGTCACCAGAAGAGCAAAAGAGAAAAGCCGAAGAAGCAAGGGAGCGTCTCGCGCGAGAACGACTCCTAGCATTTTATCGCCGCTTCAATCCGAACTTGGCACCAAAAGTCGACAAGATTATGGAAACCTACAAAGGTCGCATAGATGAGCTCAATGACAAAATGAAGAAGAAATATGGTGAGGGATTCATGCCAGAGTCGCAGTCGCAAGACAAGAACAAAGCCGAGTCAAAGGATGATAGCAAGGGCGATGCAGAAGGCGGTGGCGACGATAAGAGAGGGTCTGTCAAAGTGAGCTCGGCAGATATTCTGGCTCTTCGGGCAAATGCAACAGATTCATTCGACAGTGCATTCGACAGTGTAGAGGGTGATGATGCAGGGAAGACCCAACCGACAACCTCGGAACCAACAGCTGATTCGACAAGTGGCGCCGCTAGCGAAGCAAACACCGGCACCCCCGAAGGTGTTGCTGGAGGCGATGGTGAAGACGGCAAACATCCCGAGAACGGCGACACAGTACAGCAACCTGCTGCAGAAAAATCTGCCGAGGCAGCAATCAGCGCAAAGGATGATCTGGATAAGGCGAAGCAATCATTTCTGGCTGCTGCACAAGAAGGGGCATCAATGATATCACAACTAGAGAAGAAACTCGAAACAGACCAGGAGCCCAAAGAGGATGGTACGAAAGTTAACACGGAAGCCGAGGGCGAGATGGAAAACAATGGCGTCAAAGAGGAAGGACTTATGACTAAGGCGCGGCAGTCATTCCTAGCTGCTGCAAAGGAAGGGGCCGCCTTGGTAGCAATGTTGGAAGACCAGGGCCAAAAAGACAAACCAACAAAAGAAGAGACGGATGTTCTCCACACTAGCAAGAGCTTCATGGATGCAGCTTTTCTTGTCGATAAATTGGACAAGTCAGCCAAACGCAGCTCCGTTGTTTCAGTCAAGGAAGTTGCAGAGGAAGTGGAGCTTGTGGAAGAGGAAGTCGTCGAAGATGAAGTGGAGGCTGCGAAGAAGGCATTGTTGCAGTTTGCGAAGGAGGGCGCTTCATTAGTGTCCAAGCTGGAAAGCAAGTTCTCTGCTGACGAGAAGGCCGAGGAAGACGAAGAGATCATTGAGGAAGTCGTTGAGAGTGATGACGAGCGAGCAGACTTTCTTCAATCTGCTAAAGCAGACTTTCTGGCGTTTTCCAAAGGCTTGGACAAGAAGCTGTAGATACAATGCCTTGGTTAACATGTGCAAGCGATGTCACGGTAGCAGGTTGTCCTCTGCGGTGGTCGATTGTCTCGATCATTGTTTCACATCCAACCAGACTCGACTATATACGGCCGAACCGGTTTTGCTGCCTTTGTGAACCCAGACTAATAGCGATTTTCTGATAGATTATTCAATAAGGTGTATTCATTTATTTATCATTGCGATGTCAAGTCGACTGAACGATCGGCTGCTCAGCTGCGGAACTCCGGTTCATCTTCCGGCTACCGCATGATAAGGCAACGTGCATGTACAGCGGGACACCCCCGGGCTGCTGCTGCGGATCCCACATGAACAGGCGCCATCCCGTACACTTGATTTTGATCATGTTGAGAGCTGGCAATGTTCTGGCCAAATGCGATGGCTCCATGCATGAAACATGCGGACTCACATCCAGGTAGACAAATCCTGATTGAAGGAATCGACTCGACTCAGCTTTCCAGAACATAACTGAAGTGTTTTTGACATGGCTCGCATGTCCCCACTAGAAACACCCAAATTCTCATTCGGTCTATCGGCGCCTAACTTTGTAGTAGGGATCTTTGCATATAGCCAGGAAGTCTTGACCTTTTATCAACATAATGATGTTGATCCATTAGTATGCACAGTGTCCGTCAATCCACACAACGCAGCCATTGTCACGTAGCCACTGGATCACTACACTATTGTTGCATCTGGTAGTTGAAAATGGTACTGGATCCCATGGACACCCATTTGCACGAGCCCACTTTAAAATTTCCAAATGTCCATTTTCAGCAGCACGGGCACATGTCCGCGCATCCCATTGACAACCAGTTTCTCTTAACCATTGGAGCAATTCCAAATGTCCATTCTCAGCAGCATGTTGACATGTTGATTGATCCAATGGACAACCATTTTCATGAGCCCACTTTACAACTTCCAAATGGCCATTTTTAGCAGCATACGAACATGTCCAAACATCCCATGGGCATCCCTTTTCTCTTGCCCATTTCAACAACTCCAAATGACCACCTTCAGCAGCATGGCAGCACACTGACCCATCCCATGGACAGCCATTTTCGTGCGCAAATTTCAATACTTCCAAATGTCCACCTCCAGCTGCCATTGCACATGTACCTTCATCCCATGGACAACCGTTTTCACGAGCCCACTTTAAAATTTTGAAGTGGCCATTTTCAGCCGCCAATGCACATGTACCTTCATTCCATGGACAACCATTCGCTCTTAACCATTGGAGCAATTCCAAATGGCCATATTCAGCAGCATAGATACATGTATTTTCATCCCATGGGAATCCTTGTTGACGCGCCCACTGCATAACATCAAGATTTCCAATTTTTGCAATTACAGTACAGAGGTCATCACGATCAGGTGTTTTATGGTTGAAGTTGTCCTTGAGCCAGTATTCCGCACGGTGCTGATTACAGAATGTTTTGCTGTAAAGAGTGTCGGTGATTTCTTCAGAGCGACGGTCCTCCACGTCTCCCTCCGGGTCATCATTAACCTTTCTTGGATTTTTCTTGAGTTCTATTTTGCAGTACTCTTTGTAGAGTTGATTCATCTTTTTGTTGACGGCTCCTACAAAAGCGTACTGTCCAACACCGCCAAAGGGTAGAATCTGGTCAATCCAAATCAAATCATCAGCAAACAGAAGAGAATCGACGGGAGGAGACATCTTCTGCTTCTTATTGGCAGTACCTTTATCGGTATTACTCTTATTAATAGTACTACCGGTAGTAGTAGCGGTGCCAGTATTCATGGTCCTAGTATTAGGTTGGATACAATTAGTGGTGGTGGCTGTTGTGCGGCTTGCTTTGGTGTGATGCTGTTTGCAATAATAATAATAATAATAATAATAGTGCTACGGTTCCTAGGTATCAGAGCTAGTTTACCAGGAATACAACGGAACTGAAGAAACTGTGAGCGGAACGTAATCGCCCCACTTCCAGGTCTCAGTAATAAATCCACCAGACACGCAACAGGAATGCCTTTAAACAACTTTTTGGGGTCATTCAAAAACCTCTTTCTCAAGCCGAAACTTCAATCTCAACACGTGCGGCCAAACCTCATTATTTCTTGTTGTTGCTGCCGCTGTTGTCCTCTCATTGTCTGGTCTTGTGCTTTGGTGGTGGGTGTAATCATCGATTCAAAGAGTCAAGCTTCCTGATCCTCTTCTCTCTGCTTTCTCTTTACAAATCAAGACATTGAGCGGTTGCAAACGTCGACCGTCACTCGCTAGGTAGAAGGCGCTGCCAGTTCACCTGCCATTTTCTGTTCCACGGTATCGCCATGACGAACGAGACGACAATGACTGCGCCATCCAAATCTTGGTTTTCCATGAGCAAGGAAGAACGATGGAGTCCTGCGTGTCTTGACATGGTGGCATCTGCCTGGTCGTTGGACGTCAAAGACGACATTCCCAAGTTGCTACAACTCAGAGAACGTCTTTCTGCAGAATTTGAGGGTTACCATTTGCTGGACCCTTTGGAACTGGCACGATGTTACCACGATGCCAAAGGCAAACTCCCACAAGCCGAAGAACAGTTTCGTAAAATGGTGGCATGGCGAAAAGAAGAAGGCATCGATGACCTCTTGCAGCAAGCTGCTGCTGTACCACAATACGTGCACACGTACTATCCATCGTGTTTTCTCGACGGCGTGGACAAGGATGGAGATCCCATTTGGTGTGATCGAGTGGGTGCATCGGATGTGCTGATGGTCCACCAACACTACGGTCATGTCCCATTTCGTGACTACACACTCTATGTACGAGAAAATGGTCTACGAGGAGCATTTGCTCGAGAATTCGAACGACGACACGGACGCCCACCCGCTCGTGTCACGTGCATTTTGGACATGGAAGGACTCTGTCGTCGACATTTACATGTGGAACTCATTTCACCTCTGGAAGAGGGCATTCAGTTTCTACAGGAGTATTACGGAGGCATGGCCAAACACATTTTTGTGGTCCGAGCACCCTTTGTCTTTCGCATTGTCTGGTCCATTGCACAGCACTTTTGCAGTGAAAGTCTCAAAAAGACCATTGTACTATGCAATGCCAGAAACACACAATCTACATTGGAGAAATACATGGATCGGGATGTCTTGCCACCCACGTTGGGTGGACGAGGGAAACCAGGAGTGGGATTCGAGAAAAGTGGCAATCTCCAAGGGGGAGTCATGCCAGAAGAAGCGCTCCATGAACCAGATCCATTGCAATTGAAATCGTCAGGGTCCAGTGATACAACAGTCGCTTCCAACGACACCTATTCCATGGATGGATCCACCACGCCACCGGTTTCTCCCGCATCGTCCATGTTGTCTACTGGTGTAGGCGGCGTCTGCGATTCCATCCCGGAAGCGGCATCCGTGACGTACAGCCAGTCGGTCAATGTGCGGACGACGTTGCTCTTGAGTGGTTATCTGACAGATGATGATGGCGACAATCGTCGTGTGATGATCAAGTAAGTAGTCATGGCTGGCTGCATTGCTACGGTACTACTGTGTGCTTCTGAAAAATAGTATGCTAGACAAT
This sequence comes from Seminavis robusta, assembly GCA_903772945.1. Taxonomy (NCBI): domain Eukaryota; phylum Bacillariophyta; class Bacillariophyceae; order Naviculales; family Naviculaceae; genus Seminavis; species Seminavis robusta. The sequence continues at coordinate 59,985 of CAICTM010000233.1, forward strand.
ATAAACGAAGCAACCCAATAGAAAAGCCACTATTAAAGTAGACTCTAAAGATAAATGAAACATAGTCAATAGGAGCGCTAGACCAAGACAAGGTGGAAACAAAAGAGAACATCGTGCCGTTTTTGATGCGTGGTACATGGCCTGCTGTGCCGGTCGCCATCTCGGAGAGCAACAATACCTTAGATTGTGCACCGGACTAAAAGCAAGCACCAACGGCTTAGTGCAGGAACAAGCTGAAGCTCTCAAACGGAAAAGAATGACAAATCAAACCTAGCGACTACAGTAGTCTTCAAGTCTTCAAATTACAGCGGTGTTTGGATTGAAACATTGGCTGGCATCTTGCTACCACCAGCGGGCAAACTCCCATCCAGCGAGAAACTAGCTAGAACAAGTAAGTGTGCCGACCAAACCAAGGTGTCTATGATTCTTCTAGCAGCAACGTCGGGTCCTTTGCCGTGATCAATGCTAAGGATTCCGGGATGGACTACACGGTGATCTTTGCATCACTGCTCACAAAGGGGACTTTGCCAGACCCATCGCCATAGATGGTCGTGACGGCCCCTTCTGCTGTTCTGGTGGAATCTACTTGATGGGCATGCTTATTTGTCTTTTCGATCGACAGGTACTCTGGTGCATTTCCCTCTTTCCAAGACTTGGCAATGGCCCCGGAAATGAGCTTTGGAAGCAAACGGATGATTTCAATTTTGCCAGGATACTTGTCTTTGGGAATTGTGACCACAGTCATGTTGGAATCAAAGCGCCGCACGCCAAAACCCATGTCTTTGCCTGCTTCAATGTCGCTATTCCAAACGTCAAAGAAAACCGGGCCCGCAATGTCGTTGGTGGAGACGAATGGCAAGTGGAACAGCAGCGTAAACAACATTCCAATATTGCCCAGAGTCGGATAGATATCTGCACGTCGTCCTTCCATGTACGCCAATACCTTGCCGGAAATGCCCCCTGCACCATGGTGGAGTATGTAACGTGAGGTAGCAGTCTCCGAGGACACGTGCATGACAGAAGCCTTTTTCACTAGAGCATTGTTGCTGGCAGCATTCAAAGTTTGTCGAATGATCTGCCGTGGCAATGCCTTGGCACCAAAGTTTTCAGTGGCAATGACATTCACAGATCCACCGGGCAACATGAGGATAGGAGCATCATAGGGCCATCTACCATTGTTTTCGCGCAAAGGGTCTTGCACCAACTCGTAGAGTGTCGAGTCGCCAGATAACACTGCTATTGCCTTGTAGGAGGACAAGTCCTTGGTCTTGCTGAGACCAATGATATCGTCGCTGTTTCGGGAGATGTAGACTTCCACGTGTCGTCCTGTAGCTTTCAATTCGGCCAAGCAATCGGCGTAGGGTTCCATGGGTTTCCCACCAGCGCTAGCAGGATTAACGAGAAACAGAATATCCGGATCGTCGTCACTGTTGGAGGAATCGGCGGCGTGATCCGCCGCGAAGAGATCCAGGCGTTGCTGCCAACGTGTCATGGTGATAGTATCGTGGGGTTAATGTGTTTGCTTGAGAGAAATGATAAAGAGAGAGGTTGCCTCCTTTTGCCACTATTATTGTGAGGGTTCTTTGGATATAGTGAGTCCTGGGTGACCGACTGCTAGCCTTCTCAGCACGCAGGATTGAGTCACGGTCGTCGCGCGACTAAACTCTTTTGGTACCGGTAGCACTGTATCTTCTTGTTAAAAATCATGATCTGTTCACTTCTTGTTCTGTTTCTGGTTCACTTCAATGTTCTCATAACAACGAACAACACTCCACCGAAAGCCGTGACGCCGTGACCATGGGTCTTGTGTTCATCCCCTCACATTTTCCATTGGGTGCAGCACTCGTCGTCCATGAGCTCTTCCATGCCTCTCTTCATGCTTCACGCCTGTACCGGTCTTGAAGCTGTAGTGGAGCCTCCTCGTCCACTACGGGCGCAGAATCAGCACTACCCGAAACTCTCCTCCAGATTACTACTAGGGTAATAGAAATAAAAGATGTGAGCAAGAAACTAAGTTTATCTTTTTTGACTAGCATGAAAAATCGGACATCGATACATGTAGGTGGAATGCCTCCATCGAGGGGCAGCTGCGGGAACCTTGAAATAGACTCGTTAGCTCCAACAGGGAAGGGCTGGAGAGCGCAACAGACTGGATATATGCAACAAACAAGACACAAATCTGCCAGGAATCATTCATCCGTCGGCAAAGAGCGATCCTAGCCAAAGCCATTCATCGCCGCTGGCGTTTAGACTTCAATTTCCTGACTGTACACTTCTGCGGGTAGCCCGACAGCTGCTTGGGAAGAAACAACATCAGGAATCATCGGTTTTTGGGTTCTGGTGGCAACGTTCTTTTTAGACTTGATGGAACCAGACGAGACATTGCTCTTCTTGCTGCTGCTTGTATAGGAATGCACGGCGGTTTGTTGAATCTTGGCGACGCGGCGAGTTTTGAGAATGACGCCGACTGTGTAAAGAAGCTTGAAAGCCAAACCAATGCCAATCAGAATCAACGTATCACGAACAGTGTTGTCTTCTGCCTCGGCAATCGGCATGACTCGCTCGAATGCTCGAAGAACCTCAATGCCTGGTACTCCGGCACCGGGGGTCTCTTCCTGGATGCAAACTGCAGATTGGGTTCCAACTTCACAAGTTGCAAAGGTGGCATGGGAGAGGGTTTCGTAGAGGGCGCTGCGCACAAAGTACGAAAAGGGCATGATGTAGTAGAAGATGGTCCAGGGGTAGTACATGTCGTCCAAGGGGATGACGAACCCTCCAAACAGGAATGATGCGACTGCAATCGACGCGAGAAGGAGGTTAGTCGTCATTCCGATTCAATATCAGGGGGGCTGTTTCGCTTGGAATTCAGTAGCAACTTACACCAAAAGTTCATCAATTGAAGCATTCCAAGGATTGGGTCTGAAACGATCAAGGCAAGAATGCCGAATGAGTTTGGTGCGCAACCAGCAAACTCTAGCTAGCGGACACAGAAAGTACTTACCGTCGAACAGGATAGAGAAGAATTCGGACACAGACTCGAAGACAAATAGCATGGCCGCAAAGAGGAAGAAGTACATTTTGGCACCTTCGGCGGGAAAATCCATGATAACGAAGCCAGGAATGCCAAGGCAGCAAACCGAAAGGAGGAGGATGAAGGGAAGCGTCAATACGTTCTTTGCCATGACATAAGTGAAACCTGTGACCATGCCATTCTTTGCTTCGCGGACGATTGACTTGAATTCGTCATTGAGCGCATACACGGCGACAACAGCCACTAAACAGAGAAAGCCGCATCGAGAACGGTCAGTGGGAAGCTGTGACACACGAAATCACTACCCGGGTCAAAGCCGGTACTTACTGTTTGTGATGACACCACTAAACCAAATGATGACCCACATCTTGTTGAGCACCTGTTCCTGCTCGTAAACCCGTGCATTCCAGTAGACAAACGCGAAGAAAATGTTTGCCAAGAGTCCTGCTGCGCACCTGCAATTCCAGAACACCAAAACAAGCCGTTAACCAAGGCGAAGGAAGTACGAAAGCAAGGACAAAGGAAGTTCGGGCTCACCTGCCAAGATAGAGGATGGGATCGCGGATGATCAGAGTAGCATGACGTTTCATCATGATACCCATCTCCTTGAAGAAGCTTGTGCCAGCATAGCTCGTCACACCCTCTTGGCCGTCATCGTCATCCCATGATTTGCCATGATGAGACGAGTGTCCAGCACCAGGCTTTCTTTCTTCCCACGTGTCTAGCAAGTACTCGACCGCCTTGTCATCACTGAAATCGGCATTGGCCAGGTCAAGGAAGTATTCGGCGGGGTTCGTATCAGGTGGGCAAGGGTGGCCAATGCTTTCAAAGTAGGGAATGGAATCAGCAACATCGCCAGCAAACACCTCGCGACCTTTGGACATGATCATCAATTGGTCAAAACCATTGTAGACCTTGGTGGATGGCTGATGAATCGTGCACACAATGATGATTCTTTCATCTTTGGCAACCCGGACAATCTCTTTCATAATGTTTTCTGCTGCTGCAGCATCCAGTCCCTGGAGGGGGTGATTGATTTGGTGAGGGCACTGTTGTGGAATGGTCTCAAATCTAAACCATAACATCACTTACAGAGGTAGGTTCATCCAAGAAAAGCAACGTAGGCTGCTTCAAGAGAGCCATTGCAATGGATAGTCGGCGGGCTTGTCCTCCGCTAAGGCGAGCACATCGGGTATCAGCACAGATGTCAAGACCCATCTTATGGATGATATCATCGACAATGGCAGGGATATCACTCTTGTCGGCAACCTCAAAGAGATCAGCAGCATAAAGAAGAGACTCGCGGGCTGTCAAGTAGGGCCAATGCTTGTCATGTTGCTTTACCACATAACAATGCTTCTTAAAGATGTTGTCGGTGAGAGGAACACCATTGAGGGTGACGGCTCCAGATGGAGTGCCATAATGAGCATCCAGAGTCAGTGAACTGATCAAGGTTGTTTCTGATGGACAAGACAGACAAGGTGATACTTAGTTTCCACCGTCTGGTCAGATAGACAAACGGGCAAAACTTGTGACACTTACTTCCAGCACCAGAAGGGCCCATAATGGCCAGCACATGGCCCCAGCTAACCCTTCCGCTTACATCCCTGAGGATGTGCTTTTCGTTCTTGCCTTTTCCAGCAACAAAATTGACGTTTTTGAAGCGGAGGACTGACGACTCCATTCCGGAACGACGAGAGCTGTTGCCAAGGCCAGTGCTTCCATGAGCGGAACCACCCGTGGTGGGAGAGGTGATTGAAGGATCGGAGGCAATGAGTTTCGACATGGCGATGTTTTTCTGTTTGTTGATTTTAGAGAAGCTTGCTTTCGCGGTTGATGGCCACTGTTTTCTGAATTTGTGAGACCAACAAGAGGAGCTTTGCTATCATCATGTGGGCAAGGAATTGGCAGGCAAGGAACACCTTCGAAGTGGCCCAGTGTGACAGTGAATCCATGCGATTAGGTTGAAGCAAGCTCAGGCGAGAACTATTATCTCTCAAAGCGAGAACTCAAGACAAAAAGAAGGGTGTGCGAAAATACGTAGAAAGCTACCACAAAGTGGTACAACAAATCATTCACAGATACTCAAAGATCTTCTACAGGCTTCGCGCGAAGGAACCCCAGCGAATACAATCCGAAATTGACTTTTTCAATGGTTCAAACCAAGACCGCTCAGACTCTAAACTTTGACAAGTACACGTTACCACTTTCGGACGTGTTTATTCTTTTTCGGATATTTTCCATTTCGGAAAGTCCGTCTGATCCATGCTTGGGTTGGAATTCATTCCTGTTCCCACCTACAGAAAAGCTTCACACCACGCGACGCACCCTGTTCAAGATCTTCTGTCGTGGTGATGTTGTAATCGCTCCTTCTCACAAAATTGACGATCTCGAATCTGGAAGCAGCAACAAACAACAACATCAAACTCTCACCTAACACGTCAAACCAAGCAACATGATGACATCTACCGAACAAGTTCAGGTCTCAGGAACAAACCCCAAGCGCCTTGGAAGCAGGGCCGGCTCGAACAACAGCGGGATGGAATCGTCCATTTTCAAGTTCAAGAACGTCAACTTTGTTGCCGGCAAGGGTGACAAACAAAAGCATTTGCTTCAGGACGTCAGCGGAACGGTCAAGTTTGGACGTAAGTCTATGGCAACATCATTCATCCAAGCTGGAGGACTAACATTTGGAAGTGCCTTGACTAATCCCAACATTTTTTGTTGTTGTTACACTGTTTAGGTGTCCTTGCCGTCATGGGCCCATCCGGAGCTGGCAGTAAGTATTTCAGCAGCTACCCGTCGTGTGTCACGGACTGGCTGTCAAGCGAGCGCCATGGGTAAATTGACAAGCAAGCTCATTTCTCACGAATATGTTGTCCCTCAATTTCCGTTTTCAGAAACGACTTTGATCAGTGCCCTTACTTTGGATGCCCACTATGGTACTCCATCTGGAGCTGTCACCCTCAATGGTGTCGCTCTTACTGATAAATTGTTCAAAAGACACTGCTATGTGGTCAAACAACATGACAAGCACTGGCCTTATCTCACCTGCAGGGAGACTCTTCAGTATGCTGCTGAACTGTATCAAGTCGCAGACAGGAGCAACATTCCAGCTGTTGTCGAGGAGACAATTCAGAAGATGGGATTGGCAGTTTGTGCTGATACTCGATGTGCTCGCCTTAGTGGTGGGCAAGCTCGCCGCCTCTCCATCGGCATGGCCCTATTGAAGCAGCCTACAGTGCTTTTCTTGGATGAGCCAACATCTGTGAGTATTATTCTTGGTCTGATTCTGAATTTTTCAACTTATGGCAGCAACCTAACCAACCTGATGAATCACATAGGGATTGGATGCTGCTGCTGCTGACAACATCATGCAGGAGATCGTCCGTGTTGCCAAGGATGAGCGGTTGATCATCATGTGCTCAATCCACCAGCCCAGCTCCAAGGTGTACCAAGGCTTTGACCAGTTGATGATTCTGTCCCGTGGCAGGGAGGCCTACTCTGGTGACTTGATTGATGCTCCTCCATACTTTGAAAGTATTGGCGCCCCTGTTCCCTCCCAGATGAATCCAGCAGGTGAGCCATGGGCAGCGGCTATTTATCCTTTTCACATACGCAGCATTATCTCACTGATGCATTGCAAACGATATCGACAGAGCACTACTTGGATTTGGTGAACTCGGACTTCAGTTCCGAAGAAGAGGTTGTCAAGCTCCTAGATACCTGGGAAGAAAGAGCTCCAAACCAGCAAAGCTCGCACGGACCGGCTAACAATGACGAAGGTCAAGACGGAGTCACTGGGGGTCTCCGCCGAAACTTTTTCGATGATCTTCAGATCATGTTCCGCCGTCACTTCAAATTGATTATCAGAGACCCTGTGCTCTACGTTGGAAGGATGGTGAGTGCAGGACGACGCTTCAACCTTATCGCTTAGTACTGGTTCGTATCTCACGCGTTTTCAACCCCCCGTGCCCCAATACCAGGTGATGATCCTGATTTCGAACTTGGTCTTTGCCTTCGTTTACTGGAATGCCCGCGACTACCTGCAATCACAAGTACCCAACAAACATTTCAGTAAGTGCTATGGGGGGAGCACGAAAGGCCATGCCCACGACCGCAGCTCATCACATATTTGGTCCGATTCCCACTTGCTTGCAGTAAACATCTGGTTTGTGGCAGTTGCATCCAACAGTAAGTAGGGCTGGAACATTTACGAAGGCCATGCTCCATGACGGCAGCTCATTTGGTATCTTTGATTCTCCCTTGCAGTGGGTGTGGTAGCCGTGTACGCCCTGAACGATGAATTCAAGTCGATCCTCCGCGAGACGAAGAACGGCGGGTTGAATCCATTCGCTTATGTGGTTGCCAAGTCCATTATGGTGGTTCCTGTGCTGTGGGTCATGAGCATCTTTGCCCTCGCGATCCCGGGATTGCTGGTTCAAGATCAGCCAAAGGACGTCTTCCTTCAAGCATCACTTCTATGGACAGTCATCATGTTCTGCTTTGAGTGTTTGGCCGAATGCCTGTCAGGTGAGACTGACGCAGTTAGTTGGTTTTGAAGCGAATGATGAATCGTTTGTTCCTCGACGTTTTGGAACGTGACTGACATCTCTTCCTCTTGGCTTTCAGTCTGGGTCGAAGATCAAATCTTTGGAATGCTTCAGTTCATGAACTTCTGGTGTAAGTTGCAATTCGCCATGTAAGCAAGCCGGTCTCTCGACTTGACGTGTCCTCACGAACCCCTGCATCAACTTGATTCGACTGGCAGTCATGTGTTTCCTATTCTCTGGCAACTTCATTGAGTCCACCATCCTCTACTACCCGTTCGAACTCTTCTACCACATCCTTCCCTTCTCCTACTACATCCGAAGCTGCACATACCTCAACCTCCACGATGCAACCTGGGACCAATGCACCGGTGGCCCGGCAATCGGACAGGCCATCTGTGTTGAATCTGGTGATCCCACGGAAGTCCTCGATAGCTTGAGCAACATCTATGGCGTCGTCGATTCCGAAGACCACGTCGCTAGAGACATGCTCGTCATTTTTGGTATCGGTATGATTTTCAAGATCTTGTACGTTGTTGGGGTCTGGGTCAAGACCAGCAAGGTTGCCACCATCAAATCCAACTAAGAAAACCTATATGCGCACAAGTGACCCCCAGCAGAGACCTGAACATTGCATTTGGTTGGATGTCTTGTTCTGTTTCGTTTGTCTACGATCGCCGGACGCTAAGAGAAAAAAGCCCCGGAGCTGGGCACTGAACCTTTCCTTTTGGTTCAATCTATGTTACACATTCACAAAGCAATGCATGTAGTACAATCTCATCAAAGACTATTAGAACAATCTATCGACAATCATTAGTCTTCTTCGTCTACTGTACTTGATCTGAGAAAAAGGTGCCCGCTGGGCAAGTTCCTGTTGTGGCTGGCTAGCCAGATAGATGATACCCATCTCAGGGCCAGCACGGCACCATGATCAAGGAACACACCTTACGTCAATAGCCCCCATCATGCTTGCGTACTGTATCAATCTCTCTCGTACCGGTGCCGGTAGGAGGCATTGCGGTCTTTCCTTGTTTGACCTGGTCGTTACTAGTAGACTTTCTGTCATTCTTTAGAGCTACAAGTAGATTATCTTTTTAACTTATCTACTACTATCGATATTGGGGCGGATTGCTGTGGTGTGATCATGTCTCTCGTTGACTCGCTAAGCTGCAGACACTCAGGACCGTCCTGGCGTCATCATCATCAGAAAGCTCAAAGAATCCCCCACCAAGCCGCGCCACCTTGGCCGAGACACTCGCGACAGACCCATCCATGCCATCACTAAACTTACCATCCACCAGACCAGGATCGATATCCTCACGAGTAGCCAAGTCATAATCGTGCTTGGATTTCGGCGGCACCAGTCCACCATCGAGCCGCTTGGGCAATCCTATCCCCCCTTCACCATGTCCGCCCTCGTAAATACACGGTGGAAGATTTTCCAGCTCAATGTACTCACTCATTACATCCAAATAGTCTCCCTCCGACGCAAAGATCAAAAGCTTCTTCATTCTGTCCTCGAGAAAATGCTGCACAATTTTCCAAATCACTTTGAAAATGCGAGGCGCCCGAATGACAAAGACCCGTTTGGCAATGCCGCAGTAATGGGCCTGTGCCACATTCACGACCTCTCGAAACAACGGCAAGAGTCCCGGTTTCATGTGTCTGGTGGACAACCCCACAAGATCGACAACGACGGTAATGCGATGAATTTCATGCCCGTGTAAGCGTTCATACTCTTTTTGGTACCGTCCACGTCCTGCTTCTTCCCGAATCCACGTCAGATACTCGCACATGGCTTTGGCGCCAAAGCGTTGATACAATGACCAGGAGTCGGTCGGCCCCGGTCGTTCGATGTATATTGGATCGCCATCCTTGTCACAGCAATCTGGTCGTAGAATGGTGTTGGAAAAGTACTTCAAGAGCAACATGGGAGGACGGTACGTTTCAATAAGGTGATCAATGCCATTTTCTTCACGCCATTGAATGGTTTTGCGAAAGCAATCTTCGGCCACCTTTAGATTGTGTTTGTGTTCCCTCAAGTACGCGAGCAAGATGCTGGGTCTATTTTTCCAGTGATCCACGTCGGCGACTCGTTGTTGCAACTCTCGTAGTTGAGCTTCTTCCTTTGGGGTGCATTCCCAAACTCGCATGGCCTCTCGAAAGTTGGCGTCGGACCAGTCTTCCGGTTGGAGTGCATTTCTATCTCTAGCGTACGAGAAGGCCGACGATGTGGGAGACAAGAGGTCCGTGACTGTGGTACCGGACCGCTGGCTGAATGGAGCCTCTTCGTCGGACATCAAGCTGGATGTCTGCACAGACAACACGTCGGACGTTTTGATTTCCTTGGGTGGCAGCAATGCTGCTTGTTTTTGTTTTTGTTGTCGCTTTTCCCACATGCGATCCAATTCTTCCCAACTGGGTACCTTTCCACCATCCAAACTGTTGGGCATGGCGACTCCACCATGCCCCTCGCCTCCTTCAAAGAGACAGGGTGGAAGTTTCTCCAGCTCGACATATTCCGAGAGTACCTCGAGGTAGTTATCGGCCGTGGCAAAGACCATCATGTTCTTCATATTCTCACCACAAAAATGCTGTGCTACTTTCCACACCATGGGGAATAATTTGCTGACTCGAATGACAATAATTTCTGTTGTTTCATACGGTAAATAGATGACAACAAGAAGAAGAGGGTGAGGGAATGAATGCAAAAACAACCTTTCATCTGTTCACCGAGTCTTCGCTGCACTTACTTTTGCCAAAGCCTACATAGTATTCCTGCACAATTTTGAGTCCCTCTTTGAGTAGAGGCAACAATGCCGGTCGACAGTGATCAAAGCTCATTCCTCCCAAATCAATAATGGCCGTGGCTCTCATGGGTGGTTTGCCGCCACTTTTTTGTTGGAAATCTTCGGCCCATTTTCCACGGATACAGACTTCTCGAATATAAACGGCATATCGAATCAGATCGTGTTGTCCAAAGCGTTTGAACAAGCCCCAACTATCGGCAGCACCGACTCGTTCGACCCATATGGGATCTCCCTCTTTGTCGGTGGCCGCCAAGACTGTCGTGGGCAGGTACTCTTCCATGAGCGGATGCGGTGGTTGGTAGTCATGAATGATATCGTCCACCTTCTCGTCGATCCGCCATTGGATCATGCGTCGAAATTTGGCTTCGGCATCCTTGACGTTGAATTTGGCATCGCGCAAATATCGTACCACTTCGTTGGGTTGATTCTTCCAATGTGTCACATCCGTCAGACGATCTCGGAGTTGCCACAGCTTTTCCACTTGATCTTCCTTCATGTTCCACCAATCCGCGACCATGGCCACCGAGTCGTCGGTCCATTGCGTTAACGTCTCCCATTTGTTGCCGCTAGTACTACTAGTAGTGGTTGTAGTGGTAGTAGTTGTGGTGGAGGAAGAAGTACGGGTCACCGAGGACGAAGACTGGATGGATGGTCTCTGCTCCTTCACTCCTCCTCCTTCCATTTCTCCCTTTTTCGGGCGCTTCTTGCTGGCCCTCTTCTTGCCGCTCTTGCTTGTCATGGTGTTGATGAAAACTACTATCTAGCTAGACAACTATATGTTTCGCACTCGTAATATAAAAAGAGTTGTGGGACAAGGGGAAGCTTCCCACAAGTTCTTTCGCCTTTACAAGGTTGCTCCTTGTTGGGTGGGTTACTGGCAATCGCAAAGCTCCTCATTTTTGTGGATGACTCATGTTGCCGTTGCAATGACCATCGGATGCAGATTTATTAACGGGCGCAAATTTGTTCTAAATCTTTCAGACAAAATTGGCATTTCATTGACAGTTGAGAGTTCACTTCCTCGTTGTGACTTGTGACGTGCCTTGCTACAGTCGCACTAGTACCGTACCGTACCGTACCGTACCGTACCGAAGGTACCGGTACCGGTAACTGGTATGATACCGGTATAGTGCAGCGCAGGAGCTTTTCCGCACGCTTTTGAGTACGCTGTACCGGTATGACTGGCTTCAGTTCATCCACGATGCCGTACCGTACCAGAACCAAGAATTTGGGTTCCACGGGCGCCGTCATTTGGACTCAGACTGACTGTCACTCGACACTTGGAAACCCTGGATGTACCCGCACCATTATTTGCAAGTGGAAGCAGGGGACTGGGTCATGTCACAAAGCCTTGCAAATTTTCACCGATTGTATTGGGAGGGCTTGCTTCCATTGCTTGCAGAAGAGGAAGGCCGGAGCGACGCAAGTAAAAGGAGCAGCCTGCCATCAGCCAGTTATCCTGGACAAGGCAGCATATGGGATCTCACGCCTCTGCGACCGAGGCACCCTACAAAACATCAGGCATCTCAGGAGATGGCACGTCGGAGGATGTTGAGACCACCCACGCAAAGAACCACAACCATACTAGCCAAGTATCGCCGTGGCTCAGATGGATCGATTGACTTTGCCTAACTAGTAATCCGAGGGTGGATCAGTCAATCGATCGATAAACCTCCCCTGAACCCAAGCGAAAGGACGAAAACACAGTTTTGAGAACCGAAAATGAAACGTAAAACCAAAGCCAAACTACTTTTACAAAATAACGACGGTTGGAAGCACAATCTCTGATAGCTAGCTAGCATACTAGTAATAATAATGTATGACAGCCGAAACACAAATATGAAACTGTTTGGTAGATCCAGATCTAGTTGAGAGGATCGTGGGAATGTTGCGTGGAAAACGTTAGAGCCAGCGAAGATGTAAATACATGAGGAAACTCTGCTCAGATACGGTACCTTTACCAGTGAGTCGAGTGACTCAAGTCACACATACCAGCGGGACACACTCTTTCCATGTTTACCGGTGACAGACCCTCGCCTCATCTCTGTCTTCATCAGAAAACACACAATCTGGACCAAACCCATGATATGCAAATTGGAGGAGGAATGCCCAAACATTATAAAGTAATTATGGAGCTAGCCGGCAACAAGTCTATGAATCGAATCAGGGAGGAAGGATGTCAAAGCGTAATCAAAGCAAGTACAACTGGAGTTGGAAGCAATCCAGAGTTCAAGAAGCAAGCAGTTGAAGGGGAGACATGCCCACTGCATTCTTTGACCCTCCTCGCAGTGGCGAAGGGGATTTGGTCAAGTGAAGCGAATTGGTCGTCATGACAGAATGGAGTCAGGAGCTTTGGGGTGATGGAAGTCTTTAGAAAGGATTGAATGTGGACTCGGAAAATCCTCCCTCAGGTTGGAAAGAGTTGGATTGCTGGCTCGGCTCCTGTCCCTGTGAATTATCCCCTTGTGTTGGCTCTTGTACTTGCGAGAACGACAACAGTGGCTCCCCTTGCTTCTCTTCCCCTCCTTGCAATGATAATGGCATTGGTTCCCCAGCCAGTGGCTCCTGTGAGAATGGCATTGGTTCCATATCGAAGAAGTTTTCCGACGCCATATTAATATCCAAGCCGATCTGATCATTCTCTTGTGGCTGAAATAATGGTTCCTGGAGAAGCGACTGGAAGTCGGAGGAAAAGTGGGGAAACTGCAAATTGAATTGACTGTTATCGTTGGTGCTTTCAGTGTTATTGTTGTTGCTGGCAGCGGCGGCAGCTGGCACCGGTGGCGTTTGCTCGCTCATGTTGATGCTGGCGCTGCGGGCAACATTATTCTGAGGTGGATGAGGAAGCATGGCGGAGGAAACCGGCAAAGTGTTACCAGCACTGGTCATGGCAAACGGATATTGCATGCTGGGTGATGGCGCTGAAACGAATTGGTCCCGACCAGGAGCCAAGGCTTGATGGTGTCCCATCATATATGAAGTTGGCGCCGAAAACATGCCTGCTGCGTTTGGCGCCGCTGCCAGTGGAACCAAAAGAGCTGGGATTCCTCCTGGAGTAGTCACAACACTAGCTATAGGGAATTGCATAGTTTGATGCCCTGCTCCTGACTGGCCAAATGTTACGCCACAACTGGCAAGATACCCATGCAAACCTGCTGGTGCCGGACCTTGCCCCTGGAGCTGGGGGTCTCGAAGGTCGAGAAGGGAAGGAGCCGAAGCGGGTGATGCCACGGTGGCATCCTTTTTCTGCCCTGCTTGCTGTTTCCCCCCTGAAAATTGAGCCTTGAGATGAGGTTTCTGATCCGAGGAGGCGGCTTTAGGGACCTTTTGGCGCTTTGGTTTCTCCATACCTCTGGCCAAGTCTGGCTGTCCTCGAAGAAACTTTTCGTGGTAGATTGCTGTAGGTTTCATCAAAAGTTGGGAAAGTAAGTAACAATCATCGTTAGAACACAACAGTCCATGTCATTGGCTTCGCACAACACAGAAGAAGAAAGGACACAGACTTACCTCCTTTATCAGGTCCTTCCTGGATCCTATCGAAACCGTACAAGTTTAGTTGACGAATCCAGCTGGTGTGCTTGAGACGAATAAACCAGGTGGGCATGACAATCGAAATGAACCTTTTCCTGTCATAAACTTTGAATGCCATCCCATGATCCAACCATCGGACGATCTTTCGTAGTCGTTTCATCTCAGGGTGCTTCTGAGCCAATTCCTCAATATCAGCAAGCATTTTGTAGAGCATCATGGGGAAGGAAGCATTGGGGTCAGGATTAGCCGGCAACAATGCTCGGATCTTTGCCTGGAAGTCGTTATCACTCATCATCATCATTTTTGAAGTGCAAGGTTTTGGGTTTTGGAATTGTGAGCAGCAACAGGTCAGGCCCAATCTCAATGCTACCTTCGGTGCATCTCGCGATCCCCGTCCCACCCAGCCTCCTGCAAAAGCTTGGATGTAGTACAGAAAGTACGTCGCCGCCTCAGCCCAAAGTTACCGGTATGCACGAAAACGTTCTAACAGGGTCACAGCAAACAAGCGGACTATGAGTGTCATGGTTGTAGTTGAAGGTGTTGCACTCTGGACACTTCGGCGTAAAATACATATCAGTACTAAATTGCTTATAGTGCCAGTCGTTTCAAAAACAGCATACTAGACCGAACTCAAACAATTTACATGAAATTGTAGTGGGTGGGTGCTTCGGAAGGAACAAGAGAACGTCGAGGAAATCTTACGATAATAACTCATCTCAAAAGGACTCCCACCAAGAGGCCAGGACAAGAGGTGCTTCAGCTATGGCTACACTAATATATAATATTGACTAGACTATAGCAACTGGAAAGATTTTCTTCCACTGGTATTCATGTCGAGAGTTTGATGGCGTTGACATTGCCAAATCTGCATGATGGCTGATCTTGGAGCTTTGAAACGATTGCTTTGCAGCTATGCCTACGGGAACATTAAGATTCTAGAATGACGAGAGCGAACTATACCGATAAAATTTAGGCTTTGCTTCTATGAGGAGGATATGCTCTTTCTTGGTACCGTATCCTGTGGAGTTGGCTGCGTGCCATTTTCCAGGATTCTTGGATGGAGAGTAAACTTAGTCTGCACTGAGGAGCCGAGATAGACTCGACTCTGACGGCTGTGTTTGGTTTGCAGCAGAGAAGGCGCTGAGGTGCTTGGCCTGTGAAATTGAATCTCCATGGTCGGCAAGAGCCAGCAGCGGCCACCACACCGCGAAGTCTAGGTGCATCTGGTGCATACATAATATTATTATTATTAATTTTCAGAGGATTGAATGATGAAGAAGCGGTACCGGTTTCCAATTAAGTGTTCTAGCTGTTCTGAGAGAGAACGGTTCTAGATCTTTTGGACACGCAAAGGCCCCGACTCGCCGGATGCAATCTTACCAAAAAAAATTGAAGTCAACATCAGGAGCGGCTAAAAGCCACTGAACAGAGCAAAAATTCGACGCGACCAAACTTTGACCGGTGAAATGGCTCCCGTTTTCACTGTGGAGAACACCTTTGTCAAAGGAGCAATCGTATCAAAAAGAGTGATTTAAGAACAATCCCTCCTTTGAAATCTCTACTGGTATACACTTCGCCTATTCGTCACGTGGTTAGGGAGCTGTTAAGGTTAGCTTGTGGAATCTTGCAAACGAGAGGAGCACCAGTGTTTATGATGTTGTAAGTCTCAGAGGCTTCTACCAAAAAAGACACGATCGATACACCGGTATAGATGAAAACTATCTCGCAAAATCCAGGTAAAACTCACAGCTACCCAGCACCAGCTAGCTAGATGCTAGATCGATCGAGAACTCGCCAGCTAGAATACAGCTTATGATACTCCAATGAGAAACAGGTGGGAAATCCGATCGCCAGAGTGGTCCCTGGCTACCGCTAGCTACTCTGGGGTAGTCCCTGACCATCTAACCTAAACTGGTGGGAGAGATGGCGCTCCCCTCTTGAAGACTGCCAAGCCTACCGCCTTTGGAATGGAAAATACTCTTGCTTCTGAAGGATCTGAAGGAACATGGTAGCAACCGATAGCTAAGATATCATCACAAAGCAAGAGCCAATTTTGTTGCCAGCACGAGCCATGAGAGCAAGAAACACCACTCAAGGCGAGCAACTAGTTGCTTTTTACGAACGGGGGCCCTGCGTTGGCTGCAGGTCTTGATAGTCCGCGATGGGTTGGCTTGCACCTGAATGCTGGTTGACGGAGGGGAGACCTAGCTTCTTCCCAGACTGGCCTAAAAGATGGCTTGTTGGGAGTCTGATAAGGCATCGATAAAGTTGGTAATCCGAGGGGTTGGGCATCCGCAGCTGCATCCGCATATCCCAGAGTGGAAAGACGGTGGAGCACAATGCCCAGACTGAACTAAGATTAGCTAGTACCGGTACTAGTAGCTATTAGCTTCAGTAGCTGGTTAGCTGGTGAATTTATTTTTAAGGAAGGCCAAAGCTGCATAATTTGTATGATTTAAGAAGCATTTTCCTTCCTTGCCTCTCAAGCCTCAAGTTTTGACGGTCAGAAGAGTTTCACTGTGACGGTTCAGTATAAACTTAATCTCCCTTGAACTTTCTCGAAAAGAACAGCCATGGCGAAACAGCTATCCTGCCCACTCTACTAGCTACATACTAGTATGCAGCTAGCTATGCCCACCATGGCCACAGAGCTGCCACAGCTACCTGCCCAGCGTACAGTACACCGTACGACTGTACCCACCACCAACCAATGCTGAGTAGCTGAGCTAGCTAGTACAATACATAGATAGTAGAAGCTAGCTAGAGATAGATCCATGACAGGAGCTGCAACCCAGTTGTGGTTACTCAGTAGTGTGTTAGCTGTGGATTGAGCTGTTGTGTAGACTACCGGTAGTCTACTTCGTACTTTGTACTTTCTCAAAACGAGTTATTCCTTGGGGTTTCTCTTCCCCCCTTGTTACAGAAAAGCTGAGTTCTCTTTATACCGGTACCAGAACCGGTACCAGAACCGTCACGCAAAATTTAATGAAGAAGACAGCTAGCTAGAAGACACAGCTTGTTTCATGTTTCATACGTTCCAGCTGTTGTTGACATGCAGAGTAGCCTTGCAGAGTTGACCCTCGAACCGAAGGCTTACTGCAGATACCGGTACAGTACACGATCAAGCAACATCCAAGTTGCGGGTTGCGGTTGCTCGCTCGGTTTAACAAACTCATACGAACTCTTTGTGCCCGTCGAAACCGACACGGGTCAAACCGGCCGCAAGGAAACTAACCTTAGGAGGGAGAGCCCTACTACAAGCATGGAACAATGATGTAAGTGATGTTTTCCCTTGCTTCTTCGCCCACTTGGCGGTACTGGCTACTAGTAGGTAGAATGATGCTGTTTGCTTGCCGTCGGTGCAGCCTGTGCCTGTACTGATCAAGCCCAACCCCACACCTGCCGGTAGCTACTCGAGTGCTACCTATCTAGTAGCTAGGTTCACAGCAAGGGGTGCCGTATTACAGAGTAGACTAGTACATCGTACCGGTACCAAGACAGCTTTCTTCACCATTTACTTGACCTGAAAGAAGGTTTGGCCACATGCTTCCCCCTAACCTTCAACACGGTATCGGAGAATCTTTAGTCACGAAGTTGACGAAAGCGGATCTTTACAAGGAGCAAGGAGCCGTCTCCAAAAAATCCGAAGAGACAACAAGACGTCACTCGTCACTCGAGCTGCAGCTCCACCAGCAGGCAGCAACAACCTTGTTTGTTCCGACAACCTTCTACGATTGCTATTGCTGTGCCTTTCTGCTTGCTTGTTGTTGATTAAATAAAAGGTCAAAAGAGGCTGTCGAGCATGTCCCATCAAGAAGATATCGTTCCGGACGCCGCGTTGTCTGCGCCAACGACCAGTGTTCCCACGGCCGACGCTGTTCCCAGCGGCAACACGCCCATGAAGTCCCGAAACCCCAACGATCCACTGCGATGGTTCATCTGCTTGATTGACAATCGCAATAGAACCAAGATTTTGAAATTCCACCCACAAGAATCTCTGGGCAACATTACCAAGAAAATTGCCAAAAAATTTGGCGTGGAAGATCAATTGGATGAAGAGCACGCCTTGCTCTACTTGATATCAGGAGGAGGAGACAAAGGATTGCATTTGATTGACGAAGTGGAGGAAGTCGAGTTTGATGAAAAGGTGGCGTTGGATCCAACGGGGAACTACATTCGAGATCAGCAACAACAAACTGAATCCACTCAAGACTCGGGCGAAGTAAGCATTCTTGAAGCTCCTGTGGATGCATCTCCACAACGAACCAAGTCTTCTACAAAGAGGGGTTTCCGCAGCAGGCAATCTGCAAGGGCTTCGTGGGACTCTGATGAGGATGAATCCTGTGCCACAGGGTCCTCCGTTCCTACTACAAAAATCACACGCAAGAAACAATCCACTGGCAAAAATCGAAATGAAAGTAGGAGTAGAGGAAAGGGTTCGGCAAGAGCCTATCAACGGACGTCATCCAACACCCCCACGAAACACTCTACAACAAAAATTCATACCAATTGGGACTCTACCCGCTCTGGGCATTCTTCGGAAGAAGAGAGCACTGATTACGATTACGAGCCCCCAGGACGCAAAAGACGCCACCAAAGCAAAACCAATCGTCACCAAAGCAAACGAATTGCGGGTCAATCCAAGCCACTCACCGTAGATTCCGATGACAGTATGGATGATGAGACTGTCCCGGCTCGTATAACCCGATCCAAACGGCGGCAATCCACCCACAGAAAACAATGCACGAGGCAAGCCCCTACTAGTGAGGAAAGTGGCAATCACCAACCGCAGCAAAGGCGTCCAACAGGTGCCTACGATAAATCATCATCCAAGAAGAAACCAGCCGCCCCAGATGATTCTTCAAGGCCAATAACGATCACAAGAAGGACGGCGGATACCACCAGTGACGCTGAGACGGTCCGCAGCATTCGTTCGTCCACACGGAGATCGCCGAGGCGCTCTCGCCAGACAACCACGCAGTATGATGGTGAGGTAACTGTCATTACCAAAAGGGTGGCAACGAGGAAGAATTCTCCCAAGCGAGCACCCAACGTGTCACGTCAACTGTCTGACGGCGGACCAGTGGATGATGACGAAAACGACGATGACGACGACGTCGTGGAAACGGAGCCCCCACCATGCACTGAGGATCCATATCCAGTGGGATCCTTCCACTTTATCTACGATGAATGCTTTGGATATTCATTCCCTGTGCAAGTCATCAAACCGCCAAAGAGTGAGAAGATCCGGGCAAAAAAGAACGAACGCTGCATCGCGTGGATTGGATATCATTACAGCATCGAAGTTGTCCCCGTAGCAAGACTCGAAGAATTCACCGACGAGCGAGAGTACGCTTGGCGGACTGTCACGGAACCGGCTCTCAAACAACAGGCCAGGCAACGCGAAGCTGCCGAGAAAAAGAATCCGTCACCACCAAAAGCAAGGGCGAAGGAAGACAAAATGGAAGATGTCCAAGTTGGCAGCCGCTGCTTTGTAAATACACCCGATGGCGACTATCCTGCAACTGTCACCAAGCTCTGCCCCAAAGCGACGGACAAGTGCATTATCACGTTTGTTGGCTATTCAAAAGCACCCAAGAGAGTGCTCAAGGCAGACCTTCTCAAAGCGACGGATACCCGTGAGATGATCTATGAGGTGCGGCAAAAATACTCGGAGAAACAGAATGAGCTGGAAGCCAAGAGAAGAAGAAAAAGGGGCGGCGTGGCAGAGCAAGAACCGCCTGCAAAGCGACCAATGAGAGGTTCCCCTACAGCAACTAGTAAGCTCGGCACTAAGAGGAACAACAAAAAAGATTCCGACGATAGCAGTGTGGCGGATGGTGTGGACACAGAGACGCGATTGTATGGACCTGCAACCAGTGTTGAGAATCTTCCCACTGTTTTCATGACGAGGCTTGTACCCAATGGGACGTTGCAAAGGCAACGCAATCGCCTCATCTATTTTGCCCGCGATGACGAACGCCCATTATGCATTGCTGAAAAGTTCCAGATCCCGGTGGGAAAGATCATGTACGACAATCGCCGTGTCTGGCCTCAATTGAAAACTTCTTCTAGATTGAAAAAGAATACCCCTGTCGTTTTGCCAAGGATGTGGAATGGCCGGGATGTGTTCCTCTGCAAGATCGGTAGAACCAACAATAGGCAAGCATCATCGGGACGTGACGAAAGAATGGCAACTCCAATCTCAAAAACGAAGAAGAGAAAAGCATCAAACGGACGGGACGAAAGAGTGGGAACTCCAATTTCAACAACGAAGAAGAGAAACGCATCGAGAGGAAATTCGATGGCAGCAACTTCAGCAGCGTCACCTAGAGCAAACAAATCGACGGAGTCGCCTCGCCGTTTCGGAAAGGCTAGCATGGTCCTGGAAGTGGATGGAGCCGATAGCGCGCTGGATGGCCAGGAATTGTCGTTAGTGAATTCCTCCTCGAGCACAACCGACGAAGATACGAAGAAGGATGAAGGTGATAAGAATCTCCAGGACGAGGTTGCTTCTTCAGCCGGTGGAAGCACCACGACCGATGACGACGAAAAGGAGGATGACGATGATCAGAATACACACCCAGACGCAGCTTCTACAACCGGCGGCAGCACCACCACTGAAGACGACGAAAAGGAGGTTGACGGTGATCAGGATCTCCAACCAGGCACCGGCGGCATCGCCACCACTGAAGACGAAAAGGAAGTTGACGGTGATCAGGTTGTCCAACCAGTCGTAGCATCAACAACTGGCGGCATCGCCACAGCTGATGACGATGAAAAGGAGGACAAAGGTGATCAGGTTGTCCAACCAGTCGTAGCATCAACAACTGGCGGCATCGCCACAGCTGATGACAATGAAAAGGAGGATCAGGATCTCCAACCATTCGTATCAACAACCGACGGCATCGCCACAGCTGATGACGACGAAAAGGAGGTTGACGGTGATCAGGATCTCCAACCAGTCGTAGCATCAACAACCAACGGAATTGCCACAGCTGATGACGATGAAAAGGAGGATGAATGTGATCAAGATTTCCAGCCAAGAGGGCCTTCTGCCATATCCGGTGGCAGCACAATGTCAGATGATGATGACGACAACAACAACAACGAGAAATCGCATCACGAGAACGAAAGCTTAAGCGACGATCCAAACAACACCAACGAGCCTGCCCAGGACGACACTTCCGCGGACGTCCCAGGCGACAATACTGGCGCTAGGTCGGAAGGCAGCACCACTGCTTGCGGCAGCAACAAGTCGGGTTGTGATCCCAACGACACCACAAAGCCAGCCAAGGATGACACTGGCGCGATCGTGACAGGAGAGACCAGCGCGATCGTAACGGGAGACAACAGGATAGCAAGCCAAGAACAAGATAAAGATCAGGACGAAGAGAAAACTAGCGCGGTCGATCCAGGGGACAAGATGAGTGCAGACCAGGAGCGCGAGGAAGATCACAAGGACGTGGTTTCCCACGTTACATCCAGTTCCAGTGATACCGAGCATGAAAACGACAGCAGGAAGAAACATAGTAACAGCGGCCAACAAAATCGGGACGGGGATGAGACGATTTCTGACAACAGACCAGTCAACTCTGGGGATGGGACGACTCGCAGCAACAGCCCTGTCAACTCTGGGGATGGCGGCGAGCAAACGCAACAAGGGCATCCTGATGATGGCAGTGATAATGTGCCATCCAAGGGATCACAGAACAGTACCGGTAGTGACTGGGAGCGCTTGGATCGAACATCCGTTCTGGGTGATTTCGATGATGATGCTTTCTTGCCAACGACGCAGGACGTGAGCTGAGAAACTGGCTTAGCTGTCTCCTCCAATCCTAGCGCATCAATATAGTATTGACAGTTTGGTGAGTTCTCTAATCGTAATCTTGTGCGGGGAACCCCAGAATCCAGTTTCGTCAACATGTTTTCCTTTTCTGCTTCTGGTGGCATACGCTTGTCAGCTGGAGTGGAGTTTTATCAACTTCCAACTCGTGTTCTACTTGGTCTTTAACTGGCTTGATTTCTCCGTCGCATTTTTCCCCTTGGGGGTCCATGTTTGAAGTCCCCACGGTAGAAAGGGCAGATCTCTGGGCTAGCTGGGAGGTAGCCTTTTGAGATCTTTCATATCTCCCACTTTTTTCATTTTAGTTTCATTGTTTTGAACACCACTCTGTAGCTAGCAACGTGTTAGATGACAGGTTATAAGCTCACATGCATGGCTACAAGGTCTATGGCGGCAATGCAAAAAGATGCCTATGTACTCAATCAAAATGACGTGCTCCGAGTGCAGTACTGGTACGCACTGCAGGGACACCCTGAATCTGGCAGTTTATGGGAAGCTCACACCAACAAAATCTTCCAGTCCCTTGGCTTCACACCTACCACCCATGATAGGTCCATCTACTCTGCCACTTATAAGGGCCATCTGGTTTTGATGCTTATACAGGTTGATGATCTTGCCATTGCTTCTCCCAGAAAAACTATTGCCCAGGAAATCTATCGTCAGATTGGTGTGCAACTACAGTTGCCCCAAGAGACAAAACCACCTTTCAAGTATTTGGGTCTCCTGATGGACTACAATGAACTTGATGTCCATCAGCCAGTTCGAAGCTGAGTTCCTGGGGGCTGTGACAGCAGCCTTTCAGGCCAAATACCTTCCAGTCCTCAAAGAGCTTGGATTGGCACCCCCCAAACCAGTTGCGGCCAAAACAGAAGGGCGCCAAGCTCCTCTGCGGACGAAGACAGCGCCAGCGCTTCAAGTCCAAAGGGACATCAAAGATCCTCCAGGAGACAATCCAAGAGGAGGAGCAGAAACTCCAGAACCAGGAGCTCCAGGTAGTTTGGAACTACCGCTCACGCATGCATAGAACATATGGGACCCTGCACTCTCTGTCAACCACAATGCATACAATGCCATCTCATCCATGTTTATCACCCAATATCGTAACCGTCCAACTCACTCTGCATTTCATGACCTCACTGATGGAAAATTCAGCCAGCCAGGTAAGACTTTGGATGGGTTTGGGCTGAGCATCTTTGTCTCTCTTTGTCTTTTGCAAACAACTAACCCAATGAAATTGATCAATAGGTACTGCTATAGAGGTGAGACACAGAGTGTTATTTAAATTGTATTATGAGACCAGGGCGTCAAGGTCTCTATCCTCCCTCTTTACCTACATCACAACTGCCTTATCTCACTTGTGTACCGGTGTCATGTAGAATAATATGGACGTGTGTCAAGCAATGTCAAGGTATTTCAATTGCCATGTGTAGCCTGTGGCAGTATTTAATAAATGGAAGGAGAAGGGACACGTTCTGGTTGTCACGGGGAGGGTGTCATCATTCCCACGGTAAAAGGACAGAAATCTAGGTAGCCTTTTGATCTTTCCTTTTTGTTCATTTAGTCTCATTGTTTACACATGAATCTAGCCAGAGAGATGGATGACACAGCCATGCTAACGACCTTGAGCAAGTTCACACCCAGAAGCCACTTTAAGACAACACCCCGCATCATTGAAATCATACGGATCCGCACAGTACAACAGTAGGTTTGTTGCTGGCTCGGTACCAGTACTTGTTGGCAGCGGCTCCGCTGTCAACACTGAGGGAGTTAGAATCGCCCCAGTAACCCAAGGGTGGTAGGAACAGCATGGCACAAAGATCATCCATGACTACTCTTGTCGTCGACAAGAGAGGCCTGGACGATCTTTGCTTTGTTGGTTTGACGGAAGCTTGATTGATTGATGTGTATTAATTAATGCAACACCACTCTCTTGCCAATATGTTTGACCAGTTGATGGTGTGTGACATACCAAGGTCCCTGTTGCGCGACAAACATGTCAATGGGCAGACGACAAAAGACATCATCATCAACGTCTAGTACCTGTTCCATCATGCGTCGACCCCATAGTTGCGCTGGAGTTCCAAATCGATAGAGACACGTATCGGGACTGTTTCGGGTAAAGGAGTAATAGTCCCATTGCGCTTGGTGGTAAACGTACAAGAGTTCGCGACGAAACTGGATCCCATCCAGGAGCATGACATCATCTTCAATGGTCACGACGGCCCGAAAATCGTCGTCATGTTGTTGTTGGGATGATGATGTTGATTGTTCTATGGTTTGTCGAAAGACGTGTTGGTAAATGGCAAAGAGTCGACTCTTGAAGGTTTCCGTTTGACAGCGAGTATTGGTGTAGTCTTGACTGATTTGCGAGGTGTTGACCAGTTGAATGGGAAATCCTGCTTTTGTCCAACTTTGGAGCACTGGGTCAACCAGGTGTTTGGGTCTCGCACTAATCATGAGCATGGGTGGCAAATCCTGTGTAGCATCCGTGGTAGCATCATCATCCACAATAGTAGGACACCCACCGAGACTGTAGAGAGGCTTCCATAGATTGCTACTCCAATGATCCAAGGGAGCCTCTAATTCTTTGTCCACGTAGGATTGATTCCACTGATGCACACTCCAGATCACATGGCCAAGGACAAGCAGAATCAAGATGAACAACACCCGCAAAATGATGGAGAGCAGTGGGGGGTTTCTCTGGCCCAGGCGATTGCCTCGCCGAAAGATTGGAAGCGTCATCAAGCCACGGTGCCTCTTTTGGAATCAAGCCACCGGAAGGTTAGCTAGCTAGCAGAGGATATTCTTTGTCAGCCAAGCCCCGACACAACCAAACACGTTCATGGTGACAGAAGTTGCAATCTACAGTATAGTGATCCAAAGAGGTCATCGCGAGTGTGGTGGAAATGGAAGAGAAGATGAGAAATCGTTGTTGCGGTTTGGCCGGCAGAGCTGAAACTTAAGAGTAGCTGAACCCTAAGAAGGGAAAACAGAATGGCGGCTTCGTCAACGGTTTCGATAACGGTTGGATTTATAACGGCTCATCTGGCGTGCCTGCCTCCGAAAGAAAACCTCAAAACCTCAAATTCGTCTCTCTTGTCATTTTTTCTTTCGCTTCAAATACCTTATTACAACTGTACTTTAGAGGTCTTGGAAGACTTTAGTAAAGGTCTTGGAAGACTTTAGAGATTTGAAGTATCCTCTTGAGTACTAGTACTAGTAGTAGTCCCACCAAACCACATACCGGTAGTAACTCCGATTTGAAGTCATATTAATTTCAAGCCTACCCAAAACTTGAGTTGGAGTTGATTGACCAAAAATGATGGCCCCCAGTGCAACCAACAACAACCCACAACCCACCAATCGGTTTCGGTTGTTTGCTCGTCTCCCCAACGAAGTGCACACCAAAATCTGTGTCTTTGATCCCTTTAACATTCCTTCCTTAAAGACCCTCTGTGTGGCGGTAGCCAGCAAACTAAAGGCTGCACCAGGGATGAACTATCAGCTGTTGGTGGATAACATGGCCGTGGTAGAGCACACATCGGAGCTGAGAGATGGAGATACCGTGGTCCTGCAAGTCACTGCGCCGTCACCCCCTGTCATTGTCGAAGAACAAGATGTTCGTCCAAACTTTGAGACCAACAATGACAATGGCATTTATATTGTAAGAGTCAATTCCCAGCAACAATCTACGCCTGCTTCTACCGATACCACCGCCACCACAACTATTATCACCACCAATGACAGCAATGCTGCCAACCAGCAAACGACCAATGACGACTCCCCACCAAAGTCTGACAAGGCTACCACCAAAGTATCACCACAATCTGACAACACACAGACAGCTGCCAATCATCAGACCAATAGCAGCAACGAAAGCAACCATATGATTGCAACTAGCAGTGGACTCTCTTTGACACAAGAACTATCCAAGAGTCAGAGGAAAAACTCTGACGCTACGAGTGATACCAGTGTCGATAGCACCAAATCCATTGCCGAAGTGGCAGTCAAGGCGGCCGTCCGAGCGGCAGCCGCAGAGCTGGCGGGCATGCCAGATTGCAGCGACGATGAAACCGAGTCGGAGGAGGATGACACGGTCGAATTGGTCAGTGTCATGCCTACCACCACCAAAACGAACAATAATAGACGACGATCCAAGCGATTGAACAACAACAAGACCAATGACAGTGACAAGGAGAATGCTCCACCCAAGCGGCCCAAAAAGGTCAATTTCGAGGGAGGTAAAAGCAATCCACAAGAGCAAGACGAACCCACCAAACCACCACCCGCCAAGGAGGCAGTCAAGGATACTCCTAAGAGCTTTGAGGTCAATGAACGGTACTTTGTATCGCACTTTGATGGCAATTACTACCCTGTGCGAATCATTGGAGCTGGCAGCTCCGATGGCCGCCGCTGTGTCCAGTATGAGGAATCCACCATTGCAAAGGAGTTCCCCATTGGGGAATTACTCCAAGAAACGGAGGAAATAAAGAGTCAATGGCTATATCGTAAATCATCATCCTCCGCATCGGTCTGCAGCGTTTCCAGCCGCAGCACCCGATCCTCCGCCAAGTCACCCGCCCGCATGAAGTACGGTCCCAACACCAACGTTACCCGAGCGAAGAATTTGCACAAGGAACTCAAAAAGTATGGGATTGAAAATTACAGTGGACGCTGGGTGGCGGAGCGGAACCGAATCGTATACTTTTGCAAAGACGACGAGACTCCGAATCATATCAAGGAAAAGTTCCCTCGTGTGTCGATTGGCAAAATCCTCTACGACAATCGAATCTTATGGGGGGAAAAGCTGCAGGCGAATTCCAGAATGCAGCCCAGATCCCCCTTTGTCTTGCCACGAACATGGCACGGAAGGATGGTCGTGAACACGGCCAACACGGCCAATCCCAACATGATCCAGTGGAAGCGCACACGCAACAGTAGCAACGATTCAACGTGCTAAATGCAAGCGATTCTTTCTCCTTTGGCAACTCGATTCCATTCCATTCCAAATGCAAACAGCTAGCGTGGTGCTCTGTGGACTAGTAGTATCCGTCTGGATGCTCCCCAAGTTCTGCCAGCAACGCGAATGGATTGTCGGTCTCTATTGAGCAACCAGATGCTCGCTGCTGGTGAAATTACTCTTCTCGTGTTCCGTCTTGGCAAATCATCAGGCTTTCTTCCCATTGTGTTTCCGCTCTGTATCGGTCTATCATGCTCTCAGTATCTTCTTGGGTTGCACCGATTTGTCTGATCCTATTGACACAAATTGGGATCCGATACAACGCACATTATCTCTTAATAGTATTTATAGAAGGATTGATTCAATCTACCATCAGCGTATCCTTGCCGATAGCTGGAAAGCATCTTTGTAGCTTTCGCCAACATTCACAACTTGAATGTCCCATCCCAGCTTTCTATACTGCTTTTAGCGGGGAGGCTAGAAGGCCATCTCGTTGGTGGTCTCTGGCTTTTTGCTTGCCTCGGAAGCCAAGTTCCCAGGTGTAGAGCAAAAGTATTGGGGATGGTGTTTTTGCCAGGGAGCAGAGGTTGAAAGGGCCCGAAATCAGGATTTTAAGAATCCAATTAAATTGATCAATTCCAAACCAAAATATAAAACCGAAACCAAAATATAAAACCGAAACCAAAATATAAAACCGAAACCAAATTACTATGGTAAATAACTAGTGAAATCAAGCCGAAACCTAAATATAAAATCGAAACCTAAATATAAAACCGAAACCAAAATAAAAAATCGAAACACAAGTATAAATCGGAATTTGGTGTAAATCGCCATTTCGGGCCCTTTCGTTGTGCACCCTTCGAAGCCAGAAGTCGAGAAGCATTATCCTTATTTAAGTCAGCGGGAGCTGCGATACCTCGGCAGAAAGACAGATAGAAGAAGGAGGATTATGTTTGGATTGCACCCATCTTTCAAGCTAGCCCTGGCGACAACACCCGACTACGTCGTGTGTTGCCGCCCGGTATCATTCGTTTCCTCATTGCAACCTTCTTTTTATTAAGCTAGCCCTGGCGACAACACCCGACTACGTCGTGTGTTGCCGCCCGCTACTCTATAATTTACCAGCTGCCATTCCCTTATTGTAACTCTAACCTTTACAGCTCCTGCTGGCTTATTGTGCTGTTGTGATGATTGCACTAACCTTAAATATTAATGATTTATTCCTACCCCTAACTTGTATTGAACCATCAATGTTCAGTTTTGTTGGCTTATGACTATCTCTATCCTTATACTTTGGCTTCACCGGAATAGGAAATAGGAAATAGCATTTTATTAAAGGGGTTGAGAACTCAGGCAGTTTACCTGCCGAGGTATTGGTGTTCTTTCTGTTGCTTGAGGCCTCCATGGTCATTGACCGCAAATTCGCATACGATCAAGCCTACGCTCTATGTGTTGGACATCCACAAATAAATGCATCAAGGCAAGGTCCAAC